>WHYT01017772.1:190725-209094 GCA_009806455.1 Tetrax tetrax
AAAAAAAAAAAAAAAAAAAAAAAAGCACCACCCAACCAAAAACCCCCAAACCAAAAAGATTTCCCTCCTCTACTGGGATGCCATGGTACTGTGATCCTGCTCTGAAGTTGAAAATGCAAGAATCAACTGCCAGCAGATGTCACAGTCTTTTCTTATACATCTACCTCCAGAACATGTCTTCTAAGTAGTTAAAAAGCAAACAAACAAACAAAAAAAAACCCTGAAAACTATCATGAGGCAAACAAACCTCCATCCCTGAAAGCAGTAACTACTAGTAACAAAAAAAGGTAAAAGTTAAAGGACATTTATGTACCAAACAATCTCCAATTTTGGAAATACTTATCACTTGTTTCTTATCCCCATGTACACGAGGATTTGCAGTGGTATTTAAAAGGGACTGGTAGTTCATAAAACTCCAAGACTGAATCAAGGACTAATGCCCATTTTGTTCAGTACATCTTTGAAGTCCACAAAGCAAATTGCTTCTTCCACTCACGTTTGGAAGAAAAAAGAAAAAAGTACAATGGGAGATGTATCAGAGGGAAAGAATATTTTTGGAATCCATTTAAATTATTTTAAATATGTGCATACACACCTAACATTAGATAACTAGAAAAACTAGGAAGATATGCATGAAGTATTAGGACTAATTAATCACAGAAGAAACCACTGGAAGTTCCATCACTTAACACAAAGGTTGAAATGAAACTGATATGCCATAACTTGACCAACACTGGAAGAGATTTCTTTCAATGTTAGAAACCTCAAATTGATGCATGGAGCCATCCAGTGGTAAAACAAGCCAACTTCTCTAGGAGATCCTACATAAGACTCCTTCCATACTATGAAGCCCGTTTGCACAGCACACCTAATGGCCAAATTTTACAGAACAACATCAGAACAAAATTATCTGTTTGGATAGGTTGAAGTTTGCTATCTTCCTCTAGTAAGAAGCAAGTATACAATGCAGCAGTATAAACAGTTTACAGGTTTAAGCTGTATAACTATAAATACATATAAATAAAACATGAAATGTTTTAAGAATCCAAAAATTCTGGATTTCCAAGCTTACCCTTTATTGGGCTGAAGAAGTTAAAAAAAGAATCATTAGGTACTTGTTTAGTAATTGTCCGAACTGTGCCTCGACCCTTGTGTTTCTGTTTTTTCTTGATTGTTTTAACTGTAACATTTTTTCCTTTCTTCCAGTCAATAGTACACCTAGAGACAAGGTGTGGGAAATTGCATTTTAACATAAGACAGCAATGAAAAAGAATTGAACATTAGAGAAACATCACAGCAAAGATGGCTTAGAATTCTCTAGAGCTAGTTTTACTCACACTTCACACTTAGATGGTCTTTTTACTCACACTGCCAACTTAATCTACTTGACAAGATGTCAAGTAGACGCATCACAGTCCTAGAGACTATGTATATATTGGACACATCAAATATTTCCCTAAATGAAAAACCTAAATAGTTTGTTTTCTCAGAGTAATCACTGCCCTGACCCCACCCATACTTAAACACCTCTCTGCCACAACTACTAGAATTTTGTAACCAAGGGCATGATTGAGCTATTCCAAAAAAAAACCTCAACAGTCAAGAATTATTCTTCCAGCAGTTGAACCAGTAGAAAACAGTATGTTATGTCCTCTCACTACAGGCCAAGGTAGTGTCCAGTTACCCTACAAACAAATGCACAAAGAAGGGCCAGGGACAAAGAGCAGCCAAGAACACTTTAGCTCTCCAAAGAACAATGCTGAGACTGCCTTGGCAGGCAAGCACAGCAAACTAGAAAGGAACTGAAAAATGAGCTCTTCCTACCACTGTGCAAACTCACACTTTCAGCTCAATTAAGAGTCCCTCTCCAGCCACCTAAAGTTTTACCCTAGACTGCATGTAGCAAAGAATGAGTGGTAAATACAGCTAGTTATCTTCTAATGGAAATAGTAGTGTCACAGTAACCCTTGAGTGCCTCTGAGTATCTTCTCCTACAGATAAATGGTTCAAGTCAACAGTTTTATAGTTCACCTCTATGAAAAGCCACAGAAAAAAAACGTTCTCCTGCTGTAATTATTCCAGTATTTATAACCTTCAGCAGGAAATATGAACGGAAATCAAAGTTTTGATATACCGGCAATTTTAGAAAGGGATTCTTCCTCTTTAACACTTAAATAGAAACCACTTTGCTGGAATTAACTAAAGTCTTCTTCAAAATGGACTAGCATTTTACTTATGCACAACTTTCACTGAACGTGCAAGTAGACAGTTTGCCTCGCTGTAGGTGAATACTCAATTCAAAAGCTGTACACTAAAAGCCAAAAAGCTTTTGAGGCTACCCCCGGCCCTGGCCAATAAAAAACCCATCCCACCAAATCCCAAAACCACATCCTTGAAGGAGAGGGTTAAAAACAAAAAACAAAACACACACACAACAACCAACAGAAAAAAAACACATCCAGGAAGATAAGAAAAATAAGGTACAACAAGGTGCTCTGCTATTCTGGTGTTGCACTGAACATCAGTTCTACAGCAGAGATCACTGATGGGAAGAGAATGGGTTAGGTTAGACAGAATGATCTTTAACGCAAAAGAAAAGGTCTAACAGTGTTCAACTCACGAGGACTTCCAGAACACAGATAAGAATTCACCATCCCACAATCAGTTTCTGAACACATTTTTAAAAAATAAATTAAATAAATATTTGCTGCATTCTGAGTTCATTTGGAAGTACACAGCCACAATGCTGGAACCAGACTGCATGGCCAGTATGCTCCAGCCTCAAAACAGGCTGAAAGAACAGATCATACATATGACCAGTTCCTGCCAAATTCAAAAGTATTGCTGGAATAAAAATTGATGGAGATGAGCAAGAGTCCAAGACAATCTAAGGCTACTTAGCACAGTGAGGACAGGGGTCTATGAAATACAACAACTAAAATTAATTTCTCCAATTATCTGGAAGTAAAAGGCTGTTACCTCATTAATAATGTATTAAATTTAAGAAGTGTTAAGATATAAAGTGCACACTATCTGAAAATCTATTTATACCTATGTCGCCATTACTTGTGTGTGCTGAGGCTAAGATCATAATCCCTACCAACATTCCCAGTTTTTAAATCAGCAAAAAATATTTTATCTTCATTAATCACTGTCCCACTAAGAGAAAACAGCATCTGGAAAACAGACTATTACTTCAGAAGATTTTTTTGAATTTCAAGTTTTCCTTACCCCTCACAATCAACTATTTCAGGTCCTTCAAACGAGAAGGGATCTGTCTTGTCTGGCTCCGACTTCATCTTGTATGTCTTCGTGAGGACTGAATTAGAAAAGTAGTCATTGGGCCCAAAGTGGAACTCTAATGAGAAAGACTGGAAGAAAGTTCCATTACAGTTTCATGTTACCACTAATTTTTATCTTTGAAGTAGCGTAGCAGTAGAATTACCATTCATCAAACTCTGAATACAGGGCGGAGGGAAGAAGAACTTAATGGCAAATATATCTTTCAAACTACAGCAGAACCTGGAAATGAAGAATGTCCACCAACCCTGAATGTGCAAGAAGCTAGAACAACCTTGGCTAATATTATCCGATTATAATTTGCATGTTAGTCTACTACATTTCATTCACCTTTGCATATAGAACTGCTGTCTTAAAAGCAACCATAGAACTAAGTACTTTGAGAACATTATTGGTTTAATTTTCTGTGGAAGTCATTATCCTCTTTTTAACTGGAGACAGCCTGAAGCAGGTGTTTCTGCTTTTGTCTGAGTTTACTCCTCCTATGGCATTTGAAAATTGTTTGCACAAATTCACCTTCGTACACGGAGAACAAAAGACCCCAGTTACAGAAAAACACAGCATATACAATGCATCAATTTTCAAATCTGTGAAGGTTTAAAAAAAAAAAAAAATCAATTGCACAATGCTATATATGCCCACTTTGCACTCAGGATCAACTATGAACTATTTAAGAAAAACTGTGTTAGAACAGGGGAAACAGATTTTCAGCAGCATCACTTTCGTTACTTGAAATTGAAAAAGTCTGCTTAGGCAAGTCAGTTTAACAACACAGAAGGGCTGAAAGTAAAAATCCCCAGCCTCACTGTATCTACTGCACAGCACACACAACAGTTACTTTATATATTTTATTTACTACTCCAGCAATATGCCTAAGAGCTAGATCTAATGCACATACAAAACAGATTAGATAACTGCCAAAACCACTAGCCTTCAGATCATGTGTTGCACAGATTATGGATACATCTTCCCCAGGCACTCTTCAGATTCGGACCAGATAATGGTCTGTTATCACTCAAGTCTGTCTTGGCCTCCTCCCTTTTCAAAGGCCCACTATGTGCAGACAGAACAAATAACTCTGGGGACAGCAACCTGTTCAAAGACATTTATCCCTCACTCATCTCCCAAAGGCCCCTTTGTCTTTCCACACCATCTCCTTTCTATGACCACATGAATCTCCCTATGCAACAGAAATCCTGAAAGACAGTGGTCAAAGACTGATGGGTACTGGTAGCAAAAGTGGCCTTTCCAACTCACATGCTCAGGGTTTCAGAAAAGGAAGCCACTGGAGCATCTGTATTGGGTTCACACAGCCTATTTCAGCTTTACTTCCATTTTAAAGCAATTCAAGATAGTCAACATGGCTTGGAGGTTGTCTTCAGCTAAGGCAAGTCTCTCCGGCAAATATGCTCGGGGGGATGAGTAATAAACTTAGTTTATCCGCTACCAGTGACTAACACCCATACCCAAATAATCCCACAAACTGTTACTGAGGTTACAAATAGGGAACCAGTGGTATTACTTGCATGGAGGATCCCAAGGACTAGCAAGACCAAAAAAATCCAGATACTGCACTGCATTCATTCCATGTATTTCATTCCATACCTGCTAGTTAGGAGACAATAATAAGGTGCTTCAAGTTTCACATGCTATCTGAAGAGTTGTAACAACCTTTCCAGTTGTCTTTATTTGGATGTCTTTGCTTCTGATATCAGCTTACCTTTGTAGTATGTATTTCTACATTTCCCCTACAGTATGAGATGTTCTCACAAAGTTCAAAAAGAGAACTTCCTTATTTTAAGCTTCTTAAGTCACACCCAGATGCATTATCCAGGTCCAAATATGCTAGCTAAGCATCCTGATATCCAAACAGATATAAGTAGAAAGTATTTATACAAAAATATGTAAGTTTATTCGTATGACCACAAATAAAAGCAAGTAGTAAGGGAATCGCTTATGCTTCATACAGATAAAGTTTACATGTAGAGGCTATAGCAAACAGAACTTTGTAAGCACCGTTACTGTAGCCAGGTAAATCTACTTTTGGAGGACAGTAACTACAGTTAATCGCTTTGGGTCAATGGTAAATCAGAAAATTACAGTAATGTATTTCTTTAAGTGGCAAGACCTAATCCACAGCAGAATTAGTGTATTTATAAAATGTTGGTTATACAAACTTTTTACAGTATGAAGTTACCACAGCTGTAGCAATTTTCAATATCCAGAGATTTTCAGACTAGAGTCAAACAACTGGACAACAGGTTTCACTCAACTAGTTAAGAATGCATCCTTTTGTCTCCAAATACAGAAGGGACATGGAATTTGTCAGCCTTCAATTATTGGATTTCATGTAGCACTGGAATGGAACCTATTCACAGAAATATGCTGTCAACGGGTTACAAACAGTGCAAGACAAGATAAATCCATTGCTGGTTTAAGAGCAGTTATTCAACTTAAGGTACTGTAAAATAAAGCTGAATGAGAGCATAAAAATGCTCTAGGCAAAGAGAACTATTCCTGAATCATCCAAATGCCACTGAATAGATACGCTTAAAGATAAAAAAAGACCAACTTCTTAGAATACTTTACTTTGTGCTTAAAAAATTAATCTCCATAAAACTCATGTCCTCTCCTTCAGCTTTAGCAATATTTAGGAACTTAATTCCCCATTTTTCTATGTCCATACTACTTCCCTTGCCTATTATAAGCAAGTTTTTTGGTACTAATAGGAGAAAGGCATTGAGGACAAAAAAAAAAAATAAAATAAAAATACTGTTGTCAACTGTTACTAACCTTTAAAAGGTACTTTGAGAGAGTCCTTCCATCTTTAAGTGAAAGCATTTCTTGCATTTATTTCAGACTTTGTCAGAAGACTATAACTCCATAAGATTAAAAAAAAACAAAACACCCCAACCCACCAAACAAGGAAAAAAAGTACAATGATGAAGTTTTAAGAAAGAATGCGTAGGCTCAAATCCCATTCTTCTCCCTACCTCCCTCTCAAAAAGGAGTTCTCAAAAGTAATAAGTATAGTTGCATGAATTAAATAAGTAACAGAACAACTTATTTTTGACAAACACAGTATCTGCATCTTAAACAAAAAAAAAAATTCCAAAGGAAAGGCACAGTTGTACTTTAAAAATTACTTATCAGGAGCATTTTAAAAGACCACTTAATACATTTTTCTATCTTTTTCAACAAACATAGTATCCATCTTTTTTTTTTTTTGCTAATATCACTATCTTACATCTCTTCTTTCGATGAAATATTCCATACAGTACGTAGCACACAGATTTTTATTTTTTTTTCCAGAATTCATTTTCAAGCCAAAAGTAGCCATGTAATTTTTGTAGCAAGAGTAGTAAATTTGAGAAAGAAAGAGAAAGTGAAAGCTAGACAGAACTGAAATCTAGAAACTAGAACGATGTCAGAGACAGCCAGTCTAAGGATGAAAGAGCAAAGGGTCAGGAAAGCTGAAGATAAAACTTCAAGAGAAAAGCACGAAGATATTAACCTAGAAAGAAACGCTCCACATACATTCCAGCTGAGCAGAATGAAGTTAAAGTTTTGAAGTGCTGTTCACTTCATTCTACAATCTTTATGAGAAACACAGAGAACTCACCATAGGCTGTCCAGGTTCAGAAAACTTAACTTTAATATCCTGCAGATGTTTCAAGATTGGTTCGTCGTATTCCTAAAAAAAAAAAAAGAAAAAGAAATTCAGAAATTCCTATTCAGCAGGCAATATTTAGAAGGATAAAATTTTAACCAATTGCTTGTTCAATCTATTCTTAAGAAAGAACCAAACCCTGCAATTATTCAACAATTTCAGATAAAGTTCACATTTGGATTCAAATTTCTTAATCACAGCTGCAAATACCATGTGCCAAATTCTCAATTGTTAGGCCTTATCTTCAGTAAATAAAGCTGCTACCATGCTAGGCTTAGGCTGCATGGACATTACTGAGAATAGAATAACTTCATTCGGGATATTTATTGCTGACGAGCTTAAGAGAAAGACAGGCCCCAGGTAATCCTTCCTTAACAACATTAAAAACAATTATAATATGACAGGGCAAAATTACATAAGCTATTTAACACAAATTCAATCATTCCATGGGTATGCTTATAATATCCTCATAAAAATAATCCTTTATAGACTCAATTAATGAAACTGCAGAGAACAGCTGTTGTAAGCAGTACCTAAACTTGCATTTTAGTATTTACAAAGGTTGTCACAAGATCATTTCTTAAACAATCCACACAGTGTTTAGCAGTTCAGGTCAGCTGTTCTGCTTGTCCATCACTAGCCTTTCAAGTATCTTCATGAATAATACTAGGGATTCTGAAGACACACAGATCTGGTCTCACCGATATTTCACAAGCATTCATTATTGGAAAAAGTAGCAATTAATTTAACACATGACAGAAATTACTCTTTTCAGAGGAGAAACTTACTTGTACTAATTCACTTAGCATATCTACGTTCCTAAAGATAGTAAACCAGAAGTCTGGAATTCCTTTGACATTTGTCTCCTCTGCTTCTGCTTTTTCTTCTATTACCACTGCATTTTTCAGGTCTCCCTGTGAAACATATAGAAAACAACATTTAAGAAATTAAATCACGACTTCTTAATATATTTAATAAACAGGTAGATGTACAAAACATTTGCCATCTCTGAAGCTGCGTTTAAGGAGCATTTAACATTTGCACTGTGTTTTTCTCTGTAAATGAAGTCGAGATACACAAGGTTTACTTACACAACTAAACGTATATACATTTGATTCAGATTTACTTTCAACTCATTTGGAATTCTTCTGTACAAAAACTAAATAGACTTGAGTGACAGTTTCACTGACTTGACAAATAGAAGTGTGTTTTAATTATTTCTTTCTACAAATTGAAAAAATGTAAATACATTTCTATTTTTCTATTCACCTCATTCCTGTAGTTTCACATCCCATTTGGAGTGTTTAATCTAAAAATTTAAAATTTAACCTTGCCCTCTGAAATACTGTTTAGCTTTTGCAGAATACTTGGTAAAGCTGATTTTCATGGTTATTTTTCATAACTACACTGTCTTCAAGTATTAATCTTCTGTGACACAGGATATAGCTGATGTCAAAAGTTCTAGAAAAAGAATGACTAAGTCACTCCTGCATTCCAGAAAAACAGGAAATTCGCAGTCTTAGTTGTATTGCACCTTCCCTTTTACACCGCTAGATAGCAGCAAATACATAAGATCTTCTGAACAGCAGTTACTGGGGTTAGGTCGAGCCAAGAACACAAGACAGTAGTTTACCTGCCATCTAGACCTGTTTCTGTTCTTACAACTGCATGGAACACGGCCTGTCAACGCAGTACTTACACAAAGCCTAACAAATCTTTTTGCTTACATACAGAGTACCACGTTATGCTAAATCTCACGAGATCTGTATACTAGGTGAATTGTTTTCACCGAACAGTGTCCAAAGGAAACAGAAGGAAGACAGGCCAAGGAAAAAAAATGCGAAGAAAACCTGACAGAATAGCAAACACAGCATTGTAAGCAAGTCACTTCCCCAAGAAAAAGAAACAAGCCATGAGTATACATCTCCAAAAATGATGATAGGAGAGTAAAAGGCAGTCTACAGATCACATCCCTCCTAAATCTAGGCAGCTACTACTCAAAAGGCAAGTAGCAATCCAATAGCCAGCACACATTTGATGAGGTAAATTCCATCTTATGAGTAGATGACATCTGTGTGTTGAATCTGTATTTGTGAAAGGTAATTATGTCCCCCAAAACAAAGGGGACAGGCAGATAAACAGCCAGCCTTCTATTATCTTGGGGTATCATATAGCACTGGAATGGAACCCATTATCAGAAAGATACCGTTAACAGGTTACGAACAGTGCAAACAAAGGCAATTTTCCCATTCACTCGAAAAGGATAAACTGAAAGTTTAAAAGCTTTCAGTGGACATCACAGTATATTTATCACAATAGCACATTACTGAGAAAACATTTTTTCCCCCAAAAGGTGAGTTTTTCAATGGAAAACACTGTACAGGAACTAATTCTGACAATCTGATATATCTGTAGTTCATTACTCAGCTTGTACTCACAGCTAGTTTTTCTTCTTCCTCATTTTCACTGTGCCATTCTGACTCTGCATCTGTGGGTTCAGCTTCCCCATTAATAAACTCTCTTCTCTGTGTTAGAAAAATGAAGAATATAATTGAAGACATAAAATTACATATATGCAAATAAAACTGACTCAGCTAGAAGGAGATACAGATTGTACACATAGTCGTCCTACCTTATCAAAAAGGGGTTGATAGAGTGCTGCATATTTTCTCTCTAGATCATGTACTTCTTCATAGAATTTAGCTTCTATATGGGCACATTTCACCTGGAGCTGTTTCAAGGCATCAATTCTTCTTTTCACTGCTTTTGGTAAACTGAAAAACAAACAATTCTTTTAAGGTTAAAAGTTAATTGCCTCAGCATTATTTAACATATCACTGTGAAACAGGCTGCTTATAACTTAATGCAATTTTAAAGTAAAAAACTTGATGTCAAACATACATATTTCTTCAAAATCTACTTCAAAAGAGTTGAAAGAATCCTCTCCTAGAAAAGCTGTTCACAAAAGTGTTATCATCTGTTCCACTCCCAGAGGCAACCACCCTCCCCATGCAGTTCAGAGATCTGAAATTGATACCTTTGTTTACACCTAAACTTTGAGACTAAAGTTGTGCTGATCCATCTATCAAAACTAAGAACTGTGCATTCTACAGGGGAAAGTTTGATTCGTGGGCCATACTCAGAAAATAACACACTGCCCATCTGTACTTAAATTATTAAGCATTTATATATTAAAAAAAAAGTCTACGAGCTATTCCCATCCAAGAAATAAAAACACAAATAACTACTAAAGGCAAAATTTTAAAGTATAAGTCTACCCTACAGTTAATATAAAACTAAACTTCAAATTAAGGATTTAGAAGTCCTGAACTTTCCACTACATCCTGGACAGCAGTCTTGCAGAAATCATCAATGTAGCACACACCCTGACAGAAGAAGGGTCACCAAACGAAACAAAGAGGGGCGAGGGGAGTTATTTACAACCAAAATTGTAATAGCCATGAAAAATACTGAACTGGACAAAATTTTGTTTGCAATTTTATGTAAGTAAACTAAAACTTGACTCTTCCTTCCCGAAGTAGGCCACTATGAATCACAGTTTAAGTAAATCGTTTTTCTTAGTGAATCACTTGTTCTAATTTCCTACCTTAATTATACAGTAACAACATTCTATTATGCTTTCAGTCTTTCAAGAATTTTATTATTCCCTGTACTTACGTTTCAATGTAACTTGAAGGAGTAAGCGCTGTATTGTCAAGACGTTCCTGTAGAGCTGCCAGGACCTGCGGATTTTGCATCACTTGGTCTGCTAGCTTTTCTGTGAAGACAGAAACCCACTTTTAAAGCAAATCTGAATATATTCATAGGGTTTTTGTCATACCATGTGTCTTACAGCAGTCACAGTAAAAATTCTCAGTTTCCCAGTCTCAAATAGCACCACTGTTGTTAACTAATAACTCAAGCAAAATTACTTCAGGATCAGATTTCAGAGATAATATTGGATAATGACAGAAAATACACCTTTTTTGCAAATATGTAACATCTTTCCTTTTAGAAGCAAGCAGTATGTTGATGACATCAGCAAGTTTCCTGTCCTCCCTTTTACTAAGAAAGTGCAAAACAGGAGTTTCTCTATCCTCCCTCTATACTAGCTGTAGCTTATAAGCCACATACAAATTTGTCAGAAAAGAACCACTGAATTGTATTTCCAAGACATTTGTAAAACTGTTTTCCAGTTAGTCTGACTCCTGAAAAAACTGACAAAAACTTTGTACTGTACAACAAAGCAGCATAGCACTATGACCATTTTCTACTAATTTTTTGACACCAAGGTATTTTTACAATCTGTAAGACTCCTCAATCATCACAACAGTTCACAGAATAGTATTTTTATGGGACATCAGAACTAAAATGCTTCTGATTAGGAGTTGAAAATCCTTACTAATAACCGCACAGGTGGCCATAGTGAAAAGATATTTGCTTTTCAAATTGCTCTTATCTCCAGATATTTAAAAAAATTAAATAAAATAAAAATCAATAAATTGCATAGCATGTGCTAACTTGATGAAGCTCTTATGCAGGCAGGCTTGTGTTTGTTTTTGATGTTTGTTTGATGGGGTTTTTTGGTTGTTTTTCCTTACTTTAACTTGAGTATAAGAATTATTCAACGGTGTCTACCAGTTTATATGTGATTTACAATTGTCAGTTACAAAAGCTCTCTTAAAAAATAAAAAAAGTGAGATCTAAAGAACATTCAGCAACCACATACGTGAAATGTATTTCACTACAGCTTACAAATCTGAGCATTCAAGTTAATAACAATACAACTGTAGATTTTCTATGTGCAAAAATACTAATTTGAAAAGCATTATTCAGCAGTTATCTTCCAACCTTCCAAATCAAGAATAAAAGCCTCAAGAGGACACATTATAAAAGATGCATTTTCCTACAAACAAGACAGTAAGGAACTAGCATACATACAGGACTGCTAATTTCAATAATTATGCTTATAAAGATTACATGTTGTTAAAACCTAGTCTATACGGGCCTTATTGCAAGCATCTAGTGTGTTATTTCACACACTAGTGAAGTATGCTATTCACAACATACGCAGAAATATTTTCACTATTACAAAGATATAGTCTTTATTTTGCTCTTGGCTACAATAAACAGAAAACAACAAAAGCCTAGAACAAATGGCTTTGCTTTCAATATTGAACACATCCGTAGTTTTGACTGCAAAGCTTTTGGAACTATAAATAAAGAAGCTTCAATACACAAGACAATAAGCTTATTCCATCTTTGTAATGTTACCCACTGCTATGTATTTCTTACCTTTTTTGTCACTTGCATTTTTAGCAGCCTCCACAGAATCTGAAGCAGTATCTTCTGTTTTACTAAAAGAATTTAAAGTGTAACATATTAAAGAGGCATCACTTTATAAAAATGTTAATATTTAAGAACAAAGTATCCTGAATTTTCAGTGTTTACCACAGAACAAGTTTTATAAATTAGCATGCCACTGAAAGACATGTATTCATAGAATCATAGAATGGTTTGGGTTGGAGGGGACTTTTAAAGGCCATCCAGTCCAACCCCCTTGCAAAGAGCAGGGACATCTCCAACCAGATCAGGTTGCTCAGAGCCCCATCCAACCTGGCCTTGAATGTTTCCAGGGATGGGGCATCCACCACCTCTCTGGGCAACCTGTGCCAGTGTTTCATCACTCTCATTATAAAAAAATCTTCCTTATGTCCAGTCTGAATCAGTCTCCCTCTATTTTAAAACCATCACCCCTCATCCTATCACAACAGGCCCTGCTGAAGAGTTTCTCCTTGTCTTTCTTCTAAGCCCCCTCTAGGTACTTGAAGACTGCTATAAGGTCTCCCCAGAGCCTCGTCTTCTCCAGGCTGAACAGCCCCAACTCTCTCAGCCTGTCCTCACAGGAAAGGTGCTCCAGCCCTCTGATCATCTTCGTGGCCCTCCTCTGGACCCTCTCCAACTGGTCCATGTCCTTCTAATGCTGGGGGCTCCAGAGCTGGATGCAGTACTCCAGGTAGGGTCTCACCACAGCAGAGTAAAGGGGCAGAATCAGCTCTCTTGACCTGCTGGCCACACTTCTTTTGATGTGGCATGACTTCAAGCTTCTCAAAACTTAAAAAGTTGGGATATAAAATTAGCTCTCAAGATGAATAGGATGCAAAGGAAAGGCAAAAAAAATCCCTAAAAAAAACCCACTAACAGATAAATTCACCTCATTAGGTGAACAGCTGGCCTTTCCTCTGTAGTGGAAAATGTTATTACTCAAAAGTGAAACTACAAGACACCCTTTTAGAATAAATGATGAAGAAAAAACATGAAAAAAATATACAGGTAAAGGAAGATAAACAAGATATCAAAGCCTTTGTTTCAAATTTCTGTATCAAGTTGTCTTGATTAATAGTAGAAGCATTTGTTTCTACTCTAAAGAGATGTCCCTGTCCTCTCCACCTCCCTGCTGCAATGTCTTCCATGACCCTTCCTGTGCTGGAGAAAGAGAGGGCCCAGAATGAGTCAACAGCCAGCAAGCATTCCCTGTGTTCCCTGCCTGAATACTGATTGGGTATTGCTGAAATTAACCCTAACTCATACAAAAGGAGAAGAGATATCACATACGCAAATGGGTATTATTAATTACCAGGCAGACTAGCTTATCCAGCTTACCCTGGTGCACTGCAAGCCTTGGAAGATCAACATCACATATGTACTTACACCAATTTAACAGTTATTTGTTCCAGAAACGCTATAAAAACTAGAAAATAAAACAGTGTCTTTTGCATGCTTCGACCATACAGATCAAAGAAATACCGAGGGTCAGTGTTCTCTTCAAGTCTATAGAGCATTTAAATATGAACACTGAAAACTGAATCAAGACAATACAAATTCTGTTAATTCGGGAATGCACTACAATCTAGAGAAAGCATTACCATTTTATTCTTATCTAAGTTTGGTAATCCATCCTTCATAGGTAAAAAACACTCTCCCACAGAAGACTAGATTGCAAGTAAACAGTCCAACATACCTGTTATCTGCCATCTGCGTGCCTGTATCCACCTGCAAGGTGAAACATAGTGTTAAAAATACTTTAATGGTAATTTGTTTGCCTCAATAGAAGATGAAAATAGAGCAGATCACTGTTCAAAACCTCGATATAAATTAACAGCTGATGGTTTTCCCAAGAAATTCATCACATGTAATATCCTGCAGTAAAGTGAATAGCTCCCATAATACCCAATCCAAATAGGAACTTCCTCGTAGTTTTTAAACAGTCTATTAGGTGCTTTCATTTAACTCTTTTAAACTTATTTTTTTTTCTGTTAAGTACTCCAGATGTTAATCCATTTCTACCATATCTTAAGTCTTCAGTCTGAAGACAAGTGTCTAGACTAGCTTTGCGTTCCACTTAAAAAAAAAAAAAGCCAAAGAGAAAGAAATAAACATATTATTTTCCAATTCCTTGACATTAACACCGTAAATAATGAATTTTTAATCTCTGCATATACTATATCACTATGCCTGATCTGAAAACAATGAAAGTTCAAACAGATTACAACAACCTCAGAATGACTTTTTTCTTATGTCACCTGAGCAGAAAAACACATCTCATCAGGAATATTTTTTGGAACAGCTGCTTCTGCTACACTATATTGAATGACAACCTAAAACTGCTGCTAGATAAAGAGAAGGAAAACACTGAAGACAATTATTTAACAAGAGAAGGGTTTTTGACAGCAGCTACAAAGGCAAAATTCCCTGTATGAAGATTTGCCTTGAATTTATTTATCAGGAGTGAGAAAACAAAGAGGAAACATAGAAGGTGAAGTCTTCGTATTAGCAATGATTGGAACCAAGTTTAGCGCAGTCGTCCCAGCCCCCAAGATCCAAATTAGCTCTCCTGAGAGACCAGGGGGAGACAGATTGCCTAACTTATTTTGCTGTTATTTCTTTACTCAGGTGAAATATCCAAGTCTGTATACCCGCTTTAGTCATACAGCTTGGGGTTCCCACTCCCACCCCATTCTAAACAGTCCATCACAAATCTAAGTAATCCTCACATACCACACAGAGGCATCGATAGTATTTTCCACTACCAAGCTTTCAAGAAAGCAGATGCTGGTTTGCAAGGCAAGTTTAGAATAAAGACTACCTTCCATCATTCATGAGAGTCAACAGGTCTGATTCCTTAGATTCTATAAAAGGCCAAGTAGGCTGATCTTTAGCCCAGCTTCCAATACACAGCTACCAAAGAACCACCTGAGCGCTAATGACATCTTGAATGGCAGCCAGAGCAGGGGGTCCAGAGATCACACGCATCCTCCCATCCAGAAAACGATGATTCCCGCTCTAAGCTAGAAAAGTAACACTTTCATAACCACTTAGAGTTGAAAAGCTTTGTGCATTTACAAAAGGGCTAAGAGCATACTTTAGATTATTCCACAGGAAGTAAAGCTGCTTAACATCTACCAAAAAATACCTATGAACCCACCTTACAGATTAAGCCAAGGAACAAATGAAAGGAGCTTCTTGTAGACTAGGTGTGTTTCAGCAACTCAGGCCTATTTATTTGCAAACACTTATTCTTTCCTTAAATATAACAACAGAAAGCGGCAATGCCAGCAACCATCCACTAGAGCAAAACGGAAGAGTTCTACTATCTTACAGCTGAGGAGTCTTTCCTTCAATAATAGACAGAAAGCAGGAAAACAAACTCCACTTAAAAAGGTAAGACACAGCAAACTGACCTAATATCAGAGCTCAGCCAACCAGTTATATGATCCTAGCCACTTTAAGAGGAAGCAACAGTAAGCAACTAAAAATGCAGACTCGCATTACTTAAAAATTAGCCTTGAAGACTCGTCTCTTCCAACCTAGGCCCAGTGACAGAGCTAATGGAAGAAACAAAACAAAAACAAAACCAAAACACTCCACATACAATTTTTTCTGCTCAGTTGTTTGCGCTGTATTTCCGCAGGGAACTACTTCAAAGCTGCTGAGGGAAGACAAGATTCTCATTCTATCCTCTTCTGTGTTTGAAAAATACAGAATAAAGTTGCCATAACTTCAAATACTTTTAAATAATAGTTGAATTAATCTCCCTGGAAGAGACATGAATTGGGCATGTTCTGACAAAAGCCATTCACCTAAGTAACAAGAAACAACAACAACAAAAAAGAAAATAGAAAAGCACCGTTCCCTGGTACAAATACATACCTTAAGTCTTGTTTCACTCCTTGAAGTTGTTCCTTCAGTAACTAAAAAGTAAAAAGAAGCATACGAACAAAAAATTAGAAGAAATTTTCCTACAAAACAGCTTGTGATTCTCAGTTGCATTACAGCTGCCTTCCAGTGACTTAGCTGTCACAGAGTTACTAACAAAACTGTTCAGTAAAAGCTGGTGAAGGCAGGGGAGGGGAAAGCAAGGTGATTTTACAAGAGACAAAGCTAAATGCACACTAAGTTGAAAAAGCACAGTAGCAAAGCACTGAGGCTTCATATGTATCACCTTCCTTTACTTTCCAAGCAACTGACCCCAGTTTACAGACAATCAAGACATAAAAAAAAAAAGCTATCAGAACTCCAAGAATAAAGTAAGGTATTGTTATCGCTACCACCAGCAAGAGGCCAAATTCATATCTTATTTCTTCTGTACAGTTCACTGTTTTCAAATAACTAATACAGACATGAAGCTTTGGGGAAGAAGGGACATCAAGCACCTGTCCCACAAAGCAGGCTGCTGCAATTTGTCTAGCCCAAACGTCACACACCACTAGTCGCTTAAAACAGCAGGAAACTGTAAACTTGATGTGCACTAAACTAAAAGTTTATTATAAGGACAAGTAAAATCCTGAAGGATGCAACTTTAAAGGAAAAGTCTACACATTTAATCACAAGACATTCATAAGTACAAGTGTACACAGAATAAATTTTCTCTGCTAAAAAAGCCTACGTCATCTTGTACAAACCTCTTAAACTCAATTAGAATATGAAGCATGAAAACAATGGACTCCTGAACTCACAGGAAGACTTCTGCTCACAACTGTTACTGCTTTTTGTAACTACAACAAATCAAAAGGAAAGTTATGACTTCGCTGCTAGGATGCAATCCTGTGGGAAGCCACAAACATAACAGCTTGATATTTATTGTAAGGAAAATTAAAAGCAATAACGAAAAAAAACCAAAAAACAAAAAACAAAAACCCAGTCAAGAGAAAGAAACTCATTAACCTGTTCCACAAGCCCAGGACATTAGCAACACTTAAGCTCATCTTGGAAGTTTTCTTGAGGGAACGTTATTTTAGTTAGAGATGACTTTATAAAAGTTTGCCTAGTGGTTCTGGTTTCACCTACAGTTTACACACTTGCTTCTCTATCTTTCTATTTTGAAGTCTCGTAGGCAGATATTACAGGAACAGAGTCGGGTAAATCCTACAAACGCTGGTATTACATGCAGGGAACAATCGTAGCAACAGCAAAAATTTTAAGCAGGCCCTCGCTTAGAACACGGGAACCTCGAAAAGAAGAAATGAGCGCCCAAAATCCCACACCACGCTGAGGGAACACAACATCGTGGATGAGGTCAAACGAAAGAATCGCGCCTGACGGAGTCGGCTAAGGGCTTGACTCAACTCGAGCACCGCGGGTTAAGAGAAACGGAGAAACTGTTCACCACAAACACAGCCATCCCACCCTCTTCCTTCCTCACTTCCCCCAGGAGGGCGGGGGAAGGGAGGGCTCGCTGCCAGGCTCCCCAGGGCGGGCGCGGCCCAAACCGCTCCGTCCCCCCACCGCCAGTCTCAGAGCAACACAGGCTCCCCCTTCTCTCGAGCCAAACTTCTCAAGCCAGCCTTAAAATGGTGCCTGACCGCGCCAGGCCGGGCCGGGCCCGCCCTCCTCCGCCAGGCGGCTCCAGGCGGCCCCCGCCGCCACCGAGCTCCACCCCGGAGCAGGCCCTAACGGCCGCCGCACGCGCCCCATCCCTGCACTGCGGTCGCAGCGGCCAGCTCGGACCCTCCGCTAGCCCCACCGGCCACCCCCCACCCAAAGGCCGGGATCCCAGCGCGGCGGCCCCGCCGCACCCTCACCTGCCCGCGTCCCGCGTCCCCTCACGCCCGCAGAGCCCGCAGCGTCAGCCGCCAAGCTCCTCGCAGGCTCACTCGGGCTGCGCCGCCGCCAAGAAGCCTCTCTCCCATTGGCCGAAGCGCGGGCGCTTCACTCAACAAGAACGCCGCCGATTGGCCCTGGCAGCGCGACCGCCGCCGCGCCGCACGCGGGCCATGTTGACTACCCTACGGCGCGGCGCTTAGCCAATCAGAGAGCGAGCGCGATGCCGGGGAGGCCGTGCAGGGGTCGGGCGCGCTGGGGGATGTGCGCGCGGGGAGAGCGCGTGATGCGGGGCGGGG
>WHYT01017772.1:210080-253182 GCA_009806455.1 Tetrax tetrax
AGTTGAAAGTTAAATTGAAGAGCTGAGTGCTTCCTATTAAAAAAAAAAAAAAAACAACAAACCAACCCTTTTGATGTTTCAGATCCTTCTGAAGCACCCTTTGAAAATGCAAGTATTAGCCTTTCCAGCGTTGTTTCCTAGTCTAGGTACAGACACAACTTCCCCTTCTATAAAAAAAAAGAAACAAACAAAACACCAACAGCCCAGCTCCTGTTCGCTCGGAGACGTGGAGGCAGCAGATGCTGTGTAGCACGGTGTTAGGAACAGTGCAATGTCAGCATCTGAAGCCGCTTAACAGTTTCAGTAATCTTTCACTCAACAGGAAAAATCCTCTGATCTTTTACTGCCTCCGTGGATTCCCTTCTTCTAAAAAAGGTTTTCCGCAGGTCTGCAACTTAATCTCAGGTTTCGGTAATTAATGACTAGGGTCTATCATCACAATCCTTTCATAGGTAAAATCTGGAAATGATGAGACCAATATTTATTAATTAACAGCTAATCAATACATTAATGTTGGATTAATTTGGTTACTGTAGGAATTTAGTGACAGGAGTAATTCAGGAATTGTTAGCTGAATAGGTACCAATACTGTAATTAAAGAATAAGATAATTTTGAATTAAATTCAAACAGCTAAAGAACTGCAGGAATACTGTAGAGTCAGTTGCACAAACAAGCAGATTTGGTGGGCCAGAGACATGCTCAGTGGAAGGCTCTTCTCTCACTTCTTTTCTTGGCTTCCAGCTCCCTTTCCCTGTTTCTCCAAACCAGTCCTTTTTCTAACATGAGCAGGTTAATGGCCTCCTCATACTTCCATGAATTCTTGTTTTGGTACAACCTTGTTCATGATAACGGCTACACTTAACTCTCAGTCTTCCAAAGAAAAGCATAATGACATCTGAAAGAAGGATTTATCTGAAGGTATTCCCACTTCACACTTCTATTCTTGCTGCTGGTTCTTAGCCATCAAGTATTCTTTCAAGCTTTTTCTGTCAATCTCCATTTTGTTAAAAGCTATTTCGCCTTTCCACCCAGAAGACGTTTGAAGTACAAACTCCAAACTTTGTCTCCTACAAAGATGCAGGAGGTTTTGCTTGAGTATGGGATCTAGCTGCACCTTTCTGCTGTTGCAGGAATACACTGCAGCCCTGTTCAGACTGTTTGTTGCACTACTGCATCTACTGTGGCGCATGTAGAGTTTGTGCTGCTGTACTATTTGCCATCTTGTTCAAGCAGTTCTCATAAATGCTGCAAACTCTGAATTAAATTAAAGTTAGGATGGTCTTGTAAAAGTAGATTTGTTTTCTTTTCAACCAGTTATTAAAGCCTTGAAACAGGCTATGTATTTGATTCTTTACTGATGTATTTTGAAGTAAACATAATTTAAATTACCTTATGCCCTTGCATTTTTAGTGCCCCTCTCCAAAGGCATTAATTTCCCGTGATCAATGAGGGATTTTTGCTGACTGTTGTCTAACCTCTTGCAGCACAGTGGTAGACTTTAGGACTGTGGATAAGGCACAATCTGTGGAGTCATCTTGATGTCAGGTGCTCCTATCCCGGAGAGAGCTGCCAAAAGCTATGTGCTGAATCACCCTGGCTCAATTTAAACACCCAGCCTAGCATACAAGAGAGCTTGGAGAACCAAAACCGAGAGAAGGGATTATGACAGAGCTACAGAACAGAGGCACTAGACACTGGAGAGAAAGCTTAGGCTGAGATCTGTAACTGGCATTAAAATGTCTGTGTCTGCTGCCCTTGGGGGGGTATTATTGGAAACTGCTGTCACTTAGTGAAATGCCAGACATTCACAACCTAATTTGAGAGATAAGATTTGGTTTGTCAATTACTTTTTCTGGAGGGGGAGGAAGAACTTTAATCATTGCTAAGTGGAGTCTTGGTACTAAATAGCTAATGTGCTTCTTAATTAATTTGTTCTGTCTCAGGAGACATGTTAAGTACTACGCACATGGTACAGTGTCCTGTGTAGAAATTGCCCTGTGAAATCACAGAGAGGAGTAAAAATTCATTTCCATATTTGTGTGGTAGAAATCGTGTAATTAAAGAGGAAGCTAAAGTTGGTCCAACAGCTACCACCACTTGAAAATATTAGCTTAAAATGTAGACAAAGAAGCTGAAGGTATGTACCGTACGTGGCAGAGATTTGCCTGTTTACACATTTAAAATGCATCACTGATTTCCTGAAACAGCGGGCAGCAAATACAAACATTAGGATAAAGAGGTCAAAGAGAGAATCACAAATGTAATTAGGCACTCATTAGTTTAAAGTATTTGAAAAGATTGGTGGTAACAAGACCACACTGAACAATTTACAGATTTTTCTACCAGTATCTGAACAAGCTGAGCGACAGAGGAACTTGTTCTCTTCAGCGGAGCAGTATTCACCTTTGACGTTGATGTGAATATTCACGTTAGAAAGGCTGAAAGGCAGACTCTGAGCAAAAGACAGAAGTAAAATTTACTGCTGCCAAGTTTGGCCTTCAGCCAAGGGTGCAATTAAAAACACAAGCACCACACTTTTACCTTGCCTTGCCATCTCTGAATAAATTCTTTGACAGGTGGGAAATAAAAAGCTCCATGTTGTGCAGACCAACATGAGCTCTGTGATCCAGAAAACTAAAATATTTTAAAAGTCCAAGATTTTGCTATGGGGATTTTAATTTTCATAGTGCTTAGAAAATCACATTCCAGACTGGCTTCCCTGACTGTGTGTATGCATACATGCATATTCTAAAATTAAAAAAAATAATAATAAGTACTGTGGAGTCTGCCCTTTCCCTGTTCCTTCCTGAGAGAGACAGGTGACTAAGATGCTGAATGCATACTGTTATTTTTTTTTCTAAATTGTGGCTGCAGAGAGGATAAAAGTAACTGAACTGTAGTTGCTCTGGAGCTTGTTTTTTGCTACGAATTCTAGGAGAGTAAGTCTATTTTTCTAACTCTTTGCCAAGGTCATGGTTTTTATTATGCTGCTGCTCTTTGGAAAAAACATGGGCAAAAGTCTGATTTTATATGGAGAGAATGAATTAACTTCCTGTTTGTGTATCAAGGTAAAATATTTTAGCAGCTTATTTACAGGAGGAGTTGCCAATTTGTGTGCTGGTTTGTTTTGTTTTTTTTTTTTAATAGAAAATACTTAGGCCTGTCAACAAACTCACAGGTGCTTCATAAAGCACCATGCTGACAATGCTGACTTCCAAGAACAGCTGAAACAGATAGGAAGAGAAAATTGCAACTGGAAGACCAGTTCAAGTATGGGAAGGTTTTGAGGGCTTTATTGCTGGAGGACTCAAGTGACAAGATTGCTTGAAGAAAGCCACTTTGAAAGTGCATGAACTAGACAGCAAAGCAGTATAAAAAGCAGGGGAGAATAATTAGCTGTGTGGAAGAACAACGATCACCCAAGACACAGGGTGAGCCTGGAGAGAAGATTTCAAAGGCTCTGATCTTTATGGTGCCTATGAAAAGAATCCCGTTGATTTTAGGAGACTTTTGATTGCATTCAAAGATAATTCAAAGACAGGAATGCTGTTATGCTGCAGCAGAAGAGAAAGATGACTTTAGCTGCACTGATGCTTTGGATAAGGATTCTTTCATACAATCTTGGTTTAAAACAATCAAATTGACAATCAGACAAAACACAAAAATGGCAAGCATGAGTTAAATAATTTTAGAGGTAGAATAAGACCTTAATGGGCCAGACCCTTATCTGACATGACTAATTATGAATTTAAAAAAATACTGAGAGGGGAAGCAGTGTGTGCCATGTGGGAAGCACACAGAAAAAACGGAAGATAACCTTTGGAGAATGCGTGTCTGAAATGCTCCTATGACCTATGTGAGGAGAGTTGTCCCAGAAACAAAATTAAGCATTTGGGAAGGGAAAAGGGCATTTTGTTTAAAATTCTTCTACGTTGATGTAGTAGATAAACCACAGAACTGAATGAGGTTCTACTGAAAACATAGTGGGAGCAGAAAAAAATAGTGTGTGGGGGGAAAAGCCAGGATGTTATCATGGGAATGTCAAAGAAACTAGAATCCAGGGCAGCAATGGATTAACAGCATCTTCTCCACAGTTATATACTAACTAGCTTTAATGAAGTGCTAATTTGGATGACCAAAAATAATTTCTGTAAGCAAATTACTGTCACTATTTAACATTAAGTAGCAACTTCAGAAGCAGTTCACATTCAGGAAAGTGAAGTCTGTTCTGTGCTTAGAAATTATTCAGGTCTAGGATTCCTAGTAGAGTTTGCAGAACTATCTGTGGAATCTGTCTAGGACCGGAGGGAGTTTGGAATTGGAGAACCTTGTCTGTCAGAGAAGCAGCATCTTGTGACTGCAGCCCAGGCCCATCCTATCCCTTCATATCCATCAGGATATCCTGAGTGCACATGCATCTTGGGGGAGCATGCTGAGAAGAAAACGATGAGCCGATAATATTGAAGGGGGTTAGAATCTAGAATGGTGTAAATGCAACTGATTCTCTTCTGTTCACAGACCAAAGGATGGAGAACTTGCCTTGGTGGCTATAGCTGGCCATGTGAAGTACCTGTGCAGTTTAAACATGCATTTATACAAGTAATTAAAATTTAGCAGGATAATCAAATACTGAATGCTAAATGAATTAAGTTAGTAATGGCAAGCTGCAGGAAAAGCTCTGTAAACCACATTTCAAAAACATGGTTGTGGAATAAAGACAAGCTCTATATTCTTCCCACTACACAAAGGTCACATACAACTTGTACTTTACAACAGATTTTATTTTCTGCATACAAGATGCATGTGCTTTACTGACCTTAATGTTAACATATATTTTCAATGGCAAATACAGACAAATTGGAAAAAACCGACTAGACCTTTCTGTTACTCCAAATACGTTCGTTCCTCAGAATGAGGAATATAAATATAAAAAAATATAGAAAAATCAAAGATGTTTTAACTTTTAATTAAGGAAAATAATAAAGCCTAATGATTATACTATGAGCCTTAGAGTTGAGAGAACAGAGGTGTCACAGTACGACCTTCTGCAAGTCACCTTGAGGCTTAAGAATACTGGCTGGATACAGTTCTGCGTATCAGACACTTAGCTGTTACATGCAGTTGTGAAGTAGGTGAGATATTTTTTAGGATTTCATGAACTTTAGTTCATTTAGCAGCTACAGCCAGTGAGATGCATTATTAGGCAACAGAGACTGTCCTTGCAGACATAATGTAACCACACTACATCAGAAAAGATTATTAACTCAGGGTTAAATAGTCATGTTAAAAACATCAGTCTTGAATAACCAGCGATGTATAGCTGTACTGCCTAATTGCAAACCAATCCCAAAACTGTATCTCAGTTAGAAACTCTCTGTTAATTCCCCTTGGCTCTGAACAGGTAATTAGGTACTGAGTACTGTGTGTAATCAGGCTCTTTGGCAGCGCTTCTGTTTCCTCGGAGGGATAGCTCCAAGAATGCACCAGCCTCCACCATCAGCCCTTCATGTCTTTCCCACCTCTTTGTTCAATGCATTTGCCTTGTACTTACCCACTTGATTGCAACTGCAGGTTGAGCAAAGATGATGACCTGTTCCCTTTTGCAACAAAGGGACTGTTAGCTTCTACTATGCAAAGTGTTCTGGGTATACTTACAGGAGTTTTTAATAACAGCAGCTAAAGTAAGTATCATAGGGGAACTACCCAGTTTTTCCTGCTTATGTAAAGATACTAAAGTCATCTGGAAAATACTGTTCTTAATGTGGGACAAATTACTCAGTTCCTATTCAGTAGTAAATTTTGATGACTGTGACATATTCCAGAATGCAAGCTACAGTGGGTTTTAGATAGAGATCAGTATGCAGGACAAATTAACTAAAGCCTGGACGGCTATAATAAACAAGAATCCTTATGTGGATTTGCTGACTGAGCAGCACCTTCCCAAATAGAACTGGCAACCATTCAACCTGCTACTGTTGTTACGAAGAAACTTCTTACCGATTGGCTTTTTTTAAGAATGGATTTTTATTGACTTTCCAGATGACATTATTAATCCACGTAAACAGGATTTTTACTTTGCACATAATAGAAAGTGTAAACAGAAATCGGAGCATCACTACATGCTCACTTCTTCAATGGTGACCCAGCACTCGCCTTCTAAAATTTTAAAAAGTCCTGTTGTTTTCATTTTGCACTTCCATTCTGAACCATTTGTAGATACTCCTTGTATAGCTTTTCTTGGGTTTCATAAAGTTTCTTTAGCTTCTTTATTTGTCCTTTGCTGAGTTCTTTGCCTTCTGCATCATGGGTGGGAAATCCCTGAAATATAAAAAAAAAAAAAAATTAAGATAAATTCTTGGATTGCTTTTGCCTCTTACGGATCAGTGTTTTAATAAGATAGGGGGATAATGTCACAAAGACAAGCTGTCAGGATAGGGTGCATCTTGGCTAATTTTAGGCACCTATAAGTTTGACAACTAACTTTGACTATTTGTGTAGGTTCCCTTCCTAGTTAATGAAAGGGTAAAGGGTGTCTTTATTTTCTGTCCTGTACTAAGTAAAGGGAGCTTAGACAACTAATTTCTAGATGGTTATAGTTAAGAGGATAATAACGAACCCCTAAACAGATGGTTAAGAGACCATTCTAATCATACTAGCGTATTGAATCCAAGGCTTAAAGCAAAAACAGTAAAAGATTTGTGTTCTCGCTGGATAAAGTATGATCAGAATTTTTATGGACATTCTCCTTGGCTTGCAGGGGTGTTTTCCAGTATTTACACTCTCCATACATAATTGCCCCCTGGGCCTGAATTTGCATGGGTGAAGAGGACAGGCAGATGCAGGATCAATGTTCCGGATCAAGCACTGAAGAAACAGTGTTTTATGTTTTCCAATTAATACCATTTATCCTCGAGGGGAGCAATCAAGAGCAATGTTATCGATATAGCCCCTTCAGAGATCCTGTGCCAGGAGAGAACAAAACAGTGGGCAGAACCAGAAAGGAAACCTCTCTGAACAAAATGGCCGTCTGAATCAGTTTTAGCAGAATTGGAGAGTTTGTACTTGCAAGTGAATTCCTTGCCTTGCAACACAGTAATAAATCTGTGAACAGACATCATACATGTTCCTACCCACAATATCTACGGGGAATTTTGCTCTGCAATGAGAGGGGCCAAAGGAGACCAATGTACAACGAGAACACCCTTGAAATGATGGCTACCAGTTAGAGAGCCTTGCTCCCCAATGCAAGGTGTGTGCAACAAAATTAATATATCGCCTTTTCTTTCTCTCCTTCCCTCCTCCCACCACGTTAATAGCACTGCACACATACAACTGATTATGTACAACTGGGGAAGGAAAACCAGTCCCTGTCTAAAGAAAAGTCTCTTACATTTTCATCAAACATGGAATATTTGTCATGTTCCGATTTAAACATTTCATGTGGCGGAATCTTCATTTTTGCCAGTTTTGCTGCCTGTAATGTAAAACGTGCATTAACTGCATTAGCACCACAGTTAATTACTGACAACCTGTCACATATGCAAAAGGAAAAGTAGGCTGTAATTTGCAAGTCAAAGAGCATTTAATTCACAATTGTTTATCATGTGAAAAGAAACTTTCAGTGAGGAACAACTTGATGAGTCTTAACTGTGCTTGTTTGGGGGGAGGGAAAATATGTTTTAAATCTGTAGAGAACCACTTCATAAAGTAGATGTATTGCAGGAACTCAAAATAACTCGCTTATATACTCCAAAAGCTACATCTAATTTTTGCTAATTTGGTTCCTTAGTGTCTTAGATGTAACCACAAAGTGAATAGTTGCTATGAGTAAAAAATATTCAGTGATTAACTCACTTTAAAGGGAACCACCTTTATCAACAGTTTCCTGCTGACAAGCACAGGTTTCTATGCAGGTCACAGCAGGATCAGGATGCAAGTAATTGCACTGAAAAGAAACTGAATTTTCACTTATCTGTAAACAAGCACATTTCAATCTTTTCTAAGTAATTTATGCCCAATGGAAGGGAATCACCTTTTTGGAAGAATGCAAAAAGCTACTTGCAATTTGTGGATGATAAATGCTCTTTATCTGTTTTTCTCTCTGTACATGGCACTCTCTAAAAGTTTACTTCCTCTTTTAACGGAGTAACACATTTTCTATATTGTTAGAGTCATCAGCATGGCAAACAATCTTTTCTTCCTCTGGCTGTCTACTCCTCATCCAAAGCCTAAAACCTTTGAGCTATCTAAATTCCAACTGTAGAGATAAAATGTGTTTTTACAAAGCACATTTCAATCATAGGGAACAGGAGGATTTGTAAAATGAAAAAAAAAAAAAAAACAACCCACATTTTCACATATACCTATGACAGTAGAAAGGGAAGAAAATAATAAAGGACACAAGCAAAATCTTCTCAAACAGGCATGTAATGCTGTCTACAGACTGAGTGCTACAAGTTCTTCCAAGAGGCTTTTGCAGCGTTTAGTTATGTTTTCTGAGATGGTTTCTCTATAACACGAGCTGAATATGCAAATCTGAACTGCAAGCCAAAGTCATTCTGAGCAGGTAATTGTAGATTAAAAAAATAATAATAATAGAGCCCCAGTAAAGGCCGTGCAGAGAGCCTGCGTTCTAATGTAATCCTTCCTGCACGTGACTATTGCTGCTAACACTTTTCTTCAAAACCAGATTAAAACAATCTGAACACTTACTTCCTGCTCTTGTTTTTTCCTGGCTGCTTCTTCTTTCTTCCTTTTTTTCTCTTCTTCAACCTATGAAAGGCAATGTTAATGACTAAAAGGTAACTAACTGCTTAATCTGGTTGTTTTCTACAAATCTGAGCCAGCTAGCTCCCCTGGATATCTAATTACAGGCAGAATTGGCAGCATGACCTGCAGCAAACACACCATGCCTTATAATTAGGATTGTCTGATACTTCCCACTGTACAACTTTAATTTCATTTGCTTTTATTCAAGGTTAAATCAGTTTTAACTGTTCAGAATGCATTTTGCATACAAAGTGTATGCATATAAAAGAATACCTACAGAGCCTGCAAAAGAAATGGTCCTGCCATTTCACAGGGGAAAATGTTTTGCAAATGACTTCCAAAAAAGACCATTTTTCACTGATATTTTAAGCTCTTGCCTCAAACTGTGAAGACACTACAGTTTCTCAAAAAGCAGTTGTATCCCTGGATGTTCCTAGGGAAACAACTATCCAAATTTAGCCAACTTATAAAACTTAAAAAAAAAAATAATAATAATAAAAATATATATATATATATAAATCTCATCTTGCACTTCCTTAGGAGAGACCTATCAGTTCTCCGAGGATTCTGCAGTAATGCACACAATACTGTTTCCAGGGAAAATGTACTCTAGCTGCAGGTTCTACCCAGCAGCTATATACAAGCTGCCTTCAAATGTCCAGATGAAAACATCTGGTATTGGCTGAAACCACATTTTACTTCTCCCTTTTCTAAAAATCATTTACATGGAAGGAGAAACATTGGAAAGTCTTCCAAACATTTCTAGTCACGATGCAATTTTATTATTTGTTAAAACTGAAGACAGACATATGAAGTGTTACTTTTAAATGTTACAAAGTCAAATATTAATGGAAGAAAGTGCCAAAATTAGAGTTTCTGTACAGACCTTATGCACATGAATTAGAATTCACAATCTTTCTATGGTAACATATGAATTCTTGCCCCCACACCCTAAATATCTCACTCATCTGTACCACATTAATTAAGATTTAGCCAGTGCATTTTGTTCTCACGTATCACGTAAGTACAGCCTAGATCTACGGAAAACATCAACTTCATTTGTACAGACAAAGGAAGTCCGGATTAGCTTCTCATTAGAATTGTTCTTTCAGAAATAAGACACTATGCATGCAGTACTCAACATCCCTTAATTATATGAAGGTCTAACAAACAAAAAAACTTAAGAGGTACTCATTAGGTCCCATACAAAATTTTCAAGAAGCTACTGTTCTGAAAATTATTTTTCTGAACACTCAAATTTTAGTATCAGTTCTCTTATTTTCCTTGTAGCTAGTCTGTTAAGATTTTTTTTTACAAGTTATCAAAGAAGTGCAAAAATATCCATAGCTAACACATTATTTTAAATTTTAAAAATAAAGAATGCTTAAAATAAGAACCTTTTTCTTTTCTTCTCTTTCTTTCAATAATATCTCCTTATCCACTAATTTAACCGCAGTTGGAAGTCCTAAAAAAGCAAAAACAGATGAATGAGTTTCCAATGCTCAGTAGTCAAAGATAAATGTATTTACCCTATGATAACTATTATCTTTTTGCAAGCTAATGCAAATACAACTGAATAACTACTAAAAAGTGACTAAGAAATTACATGCTATACAAAAAGATCAAAAAGAATGCAATGTCTGTTTTTATATTGTATACATATATTCCAATACATAGTTCTATAATATATATTAATATATCAGAAATATGATATACTATAGCTTTGTAGTCCTTCAGTTTCTTGGCTTGTTCCAGATTAATCTTGTTTTCCCATTTCTTATGAAAACAGTAAGGTTATAAAAACAGTTACCCACAAAGTTGCAAGACATATAATTGGGTACCTTCATGATCTTCAAATCGAACACCAAGTTCAGGAAGGATGTCATCTCGAAGAGCATCACTCAACTGCAGCACTTCAATTACTACAGAGCATGAAAAATACTTTTAGTAAAGTAAGATTTGGTTAAAGTATACTTCTATCCTGCTACATAGTTATTTAAATACAATTAAGAAATTGCCACTCTTACATAGGCCAGAGAAAGGTCTTTTGTTTTAAAGTGATAAATTTTAAGTAAGCTCTGTGTTCTTTCAGCTACACAGAGAAGCAGCATGTTTCTTTGCAGGCACTGTAAATTAATTAATTTCTTCCAAGATATGTCCATTGTTCCTGAAAGGGAACAGAAAGAAAATCCAAGGCAATTCTGCCAGGATATAGTGGAAGGATGTATGACTCCGGAAGATCCTAATGGTTGCTGTAGAATTTCCAACAAGAAAGGTTAAGAACCCTTCTTTAGAAAAATCACAAATTAACATATCTTGTGCTACATCTAACAGTGCCTTTGAAGGACTATTTTGTTGTTGGATTGAAAACTACATGTACATTTATCAGAGCAACTGTAATCCAAACATCCTCTGTTTCTACAGCTAGTTATCTTCACCACCTAGTATGACCAACCTGTTTTTTTTCACGCAAGCTAACTGCAGCAGAACAGAGAGTTTTGATTTGGCTTTCTGGATGGTGATTGGGATGTCATGACTAACTTTTTTTTTTTTTCTTGTAAACTTATCAAAGAGCCTTTGATGACAGCAAATGGTTAAGAACTCAAGATTTAGCTGAAATAGATGCTATCAGGTGTTAAGAGGAAAATAAATCTTCATACAAGATTTTCACTTGCATGAGAAATTGTATCAGCTGAGAAGAAGCAGAACAGTTAAGAGGAACTAAATGCATCAAGAAGATCCAGTATGTTGCTGTTGTGAACTTAAGTCAGTAGCATTTTTTTATAGACAGCCTTGTATTTAGGAAGAAATGCTTACCAAGTGTGACAAGATAGATACTTGGGTTAGATGATGCCATGTGCTTATAATAAACAAGTGTTCTCTCTTTCAGCAACTCTCAGCTGGTTAAACCTAAACAGTAATAGGAGTCTCAAAGGTAATAATTCTGGCAGTAGAAGCTGCCATCCCGACACTGTACTAAACACTGCACGTATCGGTAGATACAAGTACCATCCCTGAGCCTTCATCTCTTCCGTAATTCTCAGAGCCTTGGAGAGCTGAACAGTGAACAGAGCGCTGACTATCCTAATACCATAAAAAGGAAGAGCCGCCCTGTTTCATGGCATGGTAGTGCTCTGCAGCTCTGTCTTTGTATAGGAAAGCACTGCAGTCCATAGAAGCTCTTTTGTCTGCTGTGAACTAAGCCGTTATTTATCTTGACCCAGAGCAGTTATACACAGTGAACCACATTCACGTTTGATGCAACTCTAAATAAGCCATTACGATAAACACAGGATAAGATTACTTCACTGTCTGTTAACACTAAAAGGTGTTGACTCCAATGTAGGCAAAGGAGTTACACTTATATCAAAATGTATCAGATATACCTACTGCCAATAAAACAGCATCTGCTCAGTTATAAATATTTACTTATCCAAAATCATAAATAATTTAAAGTTTAAGATGAAGAAATCCATCAAGGTAGAGAATAAGGAGAAATTTGCAACAAAACATATATTACTTATGAAAAGACACATCCTCTGATCAATCCTCTGTCATCCAGAGGACTCAGCACCATGCTTCTTAGGGCTGAGAATGTGGTACCTCCGGAGCAAAGATGTTTAGGGACTGGGTAAGGAGTTGTTTATGGGCTGCCCCAAGACATAAGCCATTATCCTCACTGAGGACAGCGACCAGGAAACCAGTGGGATAGTGCCTTATCACCAGTGCAAACGAACACCCTGGCAGCTAGGCACTCCTTGAGCCTGTGACTGTTTCCCAGACCTCTTTTCACATTTTCTGTGAATTTCAAGCCAGAGAGTCTGGGATGTGAAACAAATGTTGTGCTGTTGTGATTGGGAACGCTGTGATGGAGAGGAAAAGGAGGAGCTTTTAATCTTGAGAATGCTGGATGTTAAGACTGGCAGCGAAAGACAAGAGCAGGCACGGTTGCAATGATCAAGCGTGTCCCAATTCTGGTCAACTCATGATATATTAGGAAGAGGGCAGAGGGTTTCACACTGCATCCTAGAGGCAACTTAGAGGAAGATACCACATGGCACCAGCACCCATGGCAGGAAACGAAGATGCAGGCAGAGTTCAGTCATGGACACCTTTACCACAGAGTAGTCAATTTAAGAAGAGGAGGTAGGTAACCAACAACAACTGAAGAGACTTGCTCCTGTTGAATATCTGAATAACAATTTGTTGCTAATGAGAATTCTTCCCAAGCATTAACGGCTGCACCAGAGCACAGATCTGTGCACCCTTGCAGATGTGGGGTCTTTGCAGTTGGTTGAGTACTCAAGTCAAATGTCAGCAAGCACAATACAGAGATGTTCTGACCAACCAATCATCGATGTCTTTTGCAGATGTTTTCTGCATTTCTTTCCCTTGTACAGGAAGCACAGTGTTTTTCTTTTCCTGTTTACCCTCATTGCTGGATATGTTCACAAATTAAGTCATGATTCAACTGCAAATGATCAGTACAGGTCTCCAATTTGCATACTAATAAGCTTATAAAATCGAGAATTTATTTTATTTGAATGATATTTTTTATTCATAAATTTATAAACTAAACGTTATTTAATTTATTTGTTTGAATGATAGCTGTTCTGGATGATGGTAAACTTTTTGTAAAGTATATAAATTTTGATTCCTTCTGAAAAACACAGTTTTACAAATGGCCATTCTGTCAAATGTTTTGTAAATATAGATACAATTTTTAAAGTTATATGTATATGTATGAGGGCACTTGTATTACTCTGCAGGTTTTACGGAAGCAGCATAATTTTCATTTAACCTCTGAGAATACTTAAAGCAATACAGATCATGTTAATTAATATTTAACAGCACCCAGCCAGCATCGGGCTATGATGGAGAAACTCCCTTCACTTACAGCCTGTAGAGGCAATATCCCCAGCCATTAATCAGAACAAATTTTACAGTAATTTAATACTTCCTGCAAGCAGAATTTAATGGGTACAGGGAAACAGATCAGTAGCCTGACAGTGCAGGTCCAGCCAACCACCACTCGGTTTCCACATATCAAGTACATTAATGAAAGGTGCCTCCCTAGTCAAATTGCAGAGTGCTATAACTGCTCCACACTCCAACCAAACAGCAACTAGATCCAGCTTTATTCTTAGTGCCCAATTTATTTCAGGAAAAAAAAAATTAATACCTTCCAAGTAAGAAACTCAAGTGCCAGTAAGCAGTCTAGCGCTAAGTGTGTTCTAAAAATGATCTACAAGAAGCTTTGTGATATTTAAAGCTTACCATTGTTAAGAGCTCGATCATCAGAACACAAGGAAAAAAAAGCCTCATATGAAATGAGTATTTATGTTAAATATTGAATGAACAAAAGGTTATCTTTTTTGGCTGAGGATATACACACAAACTTATTGAATCAATTCAAATTACAAAAAAATATTTGCTGTTGGAACTAATAAGTCTATTTTTCAGCATCAATTAGGCCTATAGGAGTTTGACAGTAATAGCTAAACAGTCATATTAACAAATAGTTTTGTGCTTTTAAGGTAAACTTATTAGCCCTTAGAAGAACTCAAAACAGTAGCAGAATTAGAGTTCAGATTCTTTGCCAACTGAATAGGTTCTCAGTCAGACACTACAAGTAATTTTATACTTCTGTATAATATATGGGTTATTTATATATGTTTTATACATTTAAAATGCCCCATTTTGCCTTCAAGTACAAATCTCAGCGTAAAGAAGTTTTAGGAAAATAAGAATCAAATACATATTGAAGACATGTAAAATTCCACAGGGAACAGCAGAAAATAGTTAAGAGCCTCATTAAGAACTAATTAACCAGTAAAATCAAAGAGGGCTTAATGGAACAGCCTTTTTAACACTATGTAGTTCTGCTGCCAACACACACAGGATGATCAAAGCTTTTCAAATGGGAAAAAAAAGCCCACCCAAAACAACTTCTAGCAAACTCCCAAATGAATTCTCCAAAGAAAGCACTCAATTACCATCAGGGGAGCTACAATTCCAACTATGCCGACAAATAGGAACGAACATCTCAGGCTATTTAAACACAGACAGTATCACTCCGTAGCAATCTACACTTCTAAGACAACACAAGCTCCCTAGGGGAAGAGATCGTGGGTACTTTCATACCTAGAAAGCAGGGAGTGTCCTAATCTAGAGAAACAACAGCTAGGCCTCGTCATTCCAGAACTTTTAGATTCTTTAAGAAATTAAAAGAAAATTAGTTTAGCAGCCTGTAAAAGATTCCCAAATTAGAGAGACAGGTAGCAGAGATGCAAATATTCAAACCAACTTTGATTTAGAGATGCCTTACTTTTATTCTCTAAGCAAAGAGAGACTATATCAGCTGGATCACCCATACAGTTTGATTCTACAACCTCTGAGTCTCATGTGCAACAACACAGGAAAAAATTAACTCTCACCTTTCTTCTCTCTGGCAATTTGTCGCACTCCTTCTCTGAACTCAGAGAGAACTTGTAGGTATGGCATCACTGTAGATTCAACCTGCAGGATAATTATTTCTACAGTTAGCTAATCATCATTTAGATATAAAACATGTCCTTACCCACTTCATATTTATGTGCTGTTGGGTGGAACTTGACTCTCAGGTCAATAAAATCAATAAAAATTTTCATTGCTCTATTGATGTCAAAGGAGAGACAATAATTTGTATTAGCTGTCAATTTTCATTTTGTGCAGATAAAACCAACTTGGGAAGTTCTGCCTCTCCCCATTCCTTTTTTGTCTCCTTTCAGTTACTGATGCATCAGTTCCACAGGGCTGTGCTACAGTCCAGCTAACTATAATGCAGCACAGGGATAAAAATAGCACCCAGATGAATTTGCCCCTTCATGTTCTATGTTGTCTTACTTAAGTCCAACTGCTTGTTAGATATAATACCAGGTGAAGCTGATGTTAGGACTTAGTTTGAATCCAACATAGATTTGTTCTTCAGATGTTAGCTCACGCTAATTGTGTTTAGTTCCAATACAGTGCAGTCGTCTGTATTCCTCACATGACTCCCTTGCCCAGAAAAAGTGGGGAGAGATTGCTGTTGAATTATTTCAGGTGTAAGTAAATGCTGGTCATGAAAACTCAAAGTAAAATGTCCTGAGAATCCTGCTCTTAATGGTAGTGAATAGCAACAGCAAGCAGTTAGTGAACAGCAGTGAACAATTACTTAACCAACTACAGATCAGCACTGTCAGCCAGCACTTCTCTGGAATCTCAAGAGGAGAAGCCAGGCACTCAGGGGACTGCTTAAATTAAAAAGTTTCATTACTTTGGAAGTCAGGGGCGGGGGGAGGGGAGCACAGTTTTGTTTCCCCTGCGGTTTCCATGTGTCCTTCCCATCTGTTAAATCTCCATGATGAATTTCTGTGCAATTAACAGACAAGACAGTCTGTTATGCTCTAAAAATGCCTATATGAGAGGCACTGAGGGGCTCCATTGAAAATGTTCATAAATGTGAATACTATGCTCCCAGCTTCACAACTGGAACCTTTCTGACAAGTCTGGCAGAAAGAATAGACACTGGAAAGTGAGAAACAGTCACATCTCCACTGCCTCTTCTACACTGAAACTAGCTCAACACGCAAATGGAATGGTGTCAGGAGAGCATGCACTCTCACTACTTTATCAGACATTTAAAAATGAAAGATTTTTCTTTCCAGAATAACTAACCTAACAGCAATGTTTAATTTATTTGGAAAATGCCAATATGGAACCTGAGGTTTTCTAACTTCAAATATCTTCTATGCCCTTTCAAGTAAATTACTGAACCATGATAATTAAGCTACTTGTTTTTTCAGAGCTTTTGAAGAGGATTATGCCTTTTTTTTTTTTTTGAGATAATGACTCAATTGCTTCCTTCATCTCCAGTTTAGACAAAGAAACAACAGGCCTGATCCCCAGCCTTCTGTAATTAATGAGTTTTCCAACCTTAAATGTTCACCTGGTAATTTTTGCTAAGAAAAATAAGTATCTGCATGGAAGACTGAAAGAGGGTATAATATTTAATGAAATAGCCAAAACGTGTTATATTATGTGTCTTTATACTATAATGCTTAAAACCAGTAATGTCTTAGATGATAAAAACAGAAATTTCTTCCTGTGAGGAAACTTGTCTGTAACAGCTGTTAGCACCAGATTCTTCTGACAAGTGGGCTAACAGGTGTGAGCACAGAGCACTACCCTTGGCAACATTACTTTAAAGGAGTGAAAGGGCTTAGCTTCTTGTTCCAAGCTATTGCAAATCCTTCCATAAAGCATAACTGTTGTAAACACTGCCTGAATGAAGCACTAGATGCAAATTTAATTTTCATTTTCCCTGAAAAGGTAAGTGTTAAGGTGCTGCCTTTCTTCTGAAATTCAGAATAATTCTGAGCTAAATTAAAATTCACTATTGAGGAGTTTTGGTATGGAATACTGAGCATCTTCCTTATTATCCTTGTTATAGCATTACTGGAGATTTCCACAGCACAGTAATTTACGTATTTGCATAGGCAATTATCACATGCGTGCTCATTCACATTCTTCAACCACAAGCAAGCTTTCCTCTTCCTTTGATGAATAAAAAGTTTGGATTTTTTTGTTACATCACCAATGTTTTAATGATACCTTCTAAGGAGGAACAGAAAAACAAATGGTCACACCTTTGAATGCAGAAAAACACTTGAAAAACTGATTTGTCCATGTCAAATTTTTCACATAAGCAAAGACGGCGAAGTTGATAGCTTTTATATGGAGTTATTTCTCCTGCCTGCACCACAAAACGTTACTGTTATTAACGGGCCCATCAGCACTTTCATCGGGTATCTCCCAAGTACTTCCAGAAAAATTCTGCATCACAGTGGAACTGCTAGGTGACCAAAGCAAAACAGCCTTCAAAGGCCAGATAAAAGCTGCGGCTACAAATAAGATCCGAAAAAGAGATTGAAATGCGGATAAAACTCCAGCTGCCTCCAGGCTGGTTTCTGGTGTACCACAAGGAAGTTTAATCAGTATAATTATATTTTTGAAACTAATTAACATACAAATACTTGTAATGAGTCTTTAGACTGTAGCATGTTCTGTCTGTAGTTAACGCGGTTTCTTAAACAGATTCATAATTTAGAAGACAAGATAATTTTTTTTCTGGTTGCTATACAATTTGTCTCTCATTAAGTCAAACAAACCTATAAAAAACCCCAACGGTCATAAAAGAAAAATCCTGCTTCCTAAGCCAATTAATTACTTCAGATTCAAATGTTAAAAGCAGAAAGAACATAATTCGGCAACACATCAGTAAAGTAATCGCTTTATCTAACTTAAGCTTTCCAAGGACAGAGTAATTTTGTATAGTGTACTTTGTCCTTCACTTACATTTATGTTTTGACTATTCCCTCCAACAGGAAAACCAATTGTGTCATCACTTGCTATGGCACCAAAAATCTGGTTAAGAGAGAAAAAAAAAAAAAAGAAAAAAAGAAAAGTTTGTATACATCAAGTCAAAGGTATGTGAATACTACGCAAAATCACATGTACTGGGGTTTTGAAGCCACCTACTTCTCATTTAACACACAATTCACTGCTCTAATAGGATGATGTTCTGTTTTTTAATTGATACAGCACTAACTTTCAAATTTAGCTTTAAAGCTGTCAGATTGGACATTTTGACTTCATATTTTTTCTTCTGTCTAACTTTCCTTGCTCTCCACTATTCAACAAAACATTAGCTGAAATTATGAAGTAACGTAAGGCCAGGTTGGACGGGGCTCTGAGCAACCTGATCTAGTGGAAGATGTCCCTGTTCCTTGTAGGGCAGTTGGACTGGATGACCTTTAAAGGTCTCTTCAGACCCAAACTACTCTATGATAAAGGACCCCAAATTGTTCCTGCTGCAGCACACGCTGCAGTTTAGGGTTGTTTTGGTTGGGGTGTGTGCAAAAGACCCCATTTCCGAAGAGATTTAAACGAAGACCATACAGGTCCCTGCATACTTGATAAATACAACAGTTACAATCGCACAGTGCAATAGCAACTTTACTACTTGCTATTACATACCTTTAGCATTCCAGTGAGATAGGAACTGATGTTTCTTAAAAGAAGTTTGTTTGGCATTTGTCTGGAAGATTTCTTTGCAGCAATATAGGAGTTACTCTGACTGACTAACGATCGCATTTCTTCTAAGACAGAGCGAGTGTCAATATTGTCACACAGTGCTTCATGAATTGCTGCTTTCTTGTCGTAAAAACTGAGAAGAAAAACATATTTTTTTACTATTGATGTCAAAAGTATCTGCAATCTACTCTGAAGAACTTCCGTTAGAAGAGTAAGGGAACCTAAAAGTGAGATAATCTTTTGTTAGTCATTGTTTATATTTTAAGAAAAACAGATGAGCAAGAAAGAGGCATTATCACAATGCTGCTGTTTTGCTGCTATGGACAAAGGCAGGCAGGATAATCCAATTGGCAACAACTATCCAAACAAATTACATCTAACACTTTTTCAGTAACTGACCTTTTCAGACTAGTTTTTAAAAGCTGTATAAATTGCTTATTTGTGCTTTTTTGTGCTTACCAGTTTTTTCCAGCATTGCTCTCCTATCCCTACTTACCAGCTAAGTACTCTATTTAGAATCTTTCCGGTGAGGAACACCAGTTTGGAAGTTAACTTACCACAAAGTGAACTGTTATGAAGCTGTTACAAGCCGATACAAGGAATAAATTAATGTAAACCTTTGTAATGTTCATATATAGGCATAATAAGTAATACAGTATATTAAGTACCATTTCATCATACAAGGGCTACTACTGTTTCAAACAACATATTTTTTTTCCAGGGAAAAGAGAATGGCTAGTGGTAGAGAAAGGAGACAAAATCAAATATCCATGAAGCATATCTTCTGTTCCTCCCACTCCTTTGTCCCTTTCTTTTGAACTCTTTGTTACTTAGTGTCTTCCCCCTTTTTTTTTTTAAAAAAAAAGGGTTCTCTCTATCAACCTCAAGTTGAAGATGAAATTTGAATGAACTGAAGCATCTGCACTGGGGCCTTCAATAGTCAACATCTCTGTCCACAACAATGAACTGAACTAGGAACAATTTCAGTGCTGCAACGTAAGATGCTTCTATTTTAAATTTCACTCATAACAGAAGTCATATAGGAAGCTGTTTGTATTACAAACAATAATGACAGTTTTGCTATAAAAGTGAAAGACTGCAATATTGCTATTGCTGTCTCTCTCAGTAACACATTGTCAAACATTGGCACTCTGATCTTTTATGCTTGCAGTCATGTCATTTAACTTCTGCTTGTCTCAGTTTGCTCACTGCACTTTGAAATGTATAAAATACTATTTTTCAAGTTGTAACCACTTCTCAGACAGAAGGAGAGCATTTCAAGTAGTGAAGAAAATGACAGCTATCCTACAAAAAAGTTCTCTTTCCCTTCACAAAACGGGCGATGGGGCATGCCAGTGTATTTAACATAAACAAAAGGGAAATTAACAATTTCATCTGTACTTCATTTCATAAAGCTGTTGTAAGATTAAATTCACTAGCTTGTATAGAGTTGGGGTACTCAGTGGAAATGCTACAAACTTAGAAATATTATTATATACATAGTAGGTCATTTTGCAAGTGAAAAAAAAATTGAAACATGTAGCTACACAATGGGTATTCACAGAAAAGTAGAACTCCACTCACTTTTTGTTCAGCTCTGCTTCCTGATTTTCCCATTTCTGAAACTGGCCTGTCACATCAGTGGGAGCTCGAAGAATATCCTTCACATTTAAAAAAAACTCCTATAAAATAAGAATATAGCTAAAAATCAGTTTAAGTTAGACACAACCAATATTTACTACAAAAAGGCACTATTTCTTAATTAGCCTCCTAAAGTTTATGGTTTCAACACTGTTTTTCAGCCAGGATCTACTGAATGTCTGTCAAAACAAGGAAACCCACACATTTTGCATAACTCTGTAAATCACAGTTGGACTGTAATTCAGTTCTATTTCTTGGCTCTGCCAAGTGTGCATGACACACTATGATACTCTAACACCTTGCTGCTCAAATAAAATACCATTTTGAAAAAGTTTAGGCAAAGGTTCTTATGGCAGATTTTTAAGTGTGTTGCTAGCAATGAAAGCTGCAGAATAAAAATAACTTTACAGTGAGGGCCTGTTTGATGTGGGCATCCAGCTTGGGAAAAAGTCATTTTCACTTATTCTTTGGCCCAAGCCAAACATTTTACATAAAAAGCAGAACAGCTTCAGCTGGAGAGACCGAATCAATGCTCTCAAACAGCTTTACAGCCTCCTTACAAGAAACATGGGTTTAAATCACAGCTCCATAGTAAGCAGGAAAGGAACTGTGCCTGACCCTTCACATATGCCCACAGGGCATAGAGGCAAATGCTCCATGCATATGATGAGGAGATAAGGTAGGAATGATACTCCCTCATCCCCTTTGGCTATATTTGTCTAAAGTCTGATCTGGTAGACTTGTTATGAGAGTGTCTGTTGGACTGAGTCCTATAAGCAAACTGAACTAGGAAACTAATGTTGCATGTAAGTGCCAAGTTGCTCAGAGATGCCAAAACCTGGAGAGAGCACCCAGCTGCAGAGAAATGTAGCTGTCTGTGGAATTTACATGACTTGAATGTTCAATGGTAGCTGAACAAATACTGTGACATCCCACTGATGAATTCAGAAGGCAAACTCACATGGATACAGCCTAAATGTCCTTCACTGAAACACATATGACAACATAAAGCTCAGAAAGCTGAGGAGGAACGGAAGGCTTACTTACATTCATAAACTTCTCATACTGAATAGCTGACTCCATGGTATTATTTGAATAATCCAGTGTATCCTTCCAAGAGTGCATGAGGAAAGCCAACCGTAACTGTCGTGCTATTAGGAGTTTCAAAATAAACAAGGAAAATAATAATATTAACAATCTAAAGCATTTTATGGCCTCCAATACTGCAGTGGCTAAGAACATAATTTTCTATACTCTTACTAAATCTACCAAAAAAGAAAAAAAACTATTATCCATAAAGATAATACCTACAAGGAACAGAAGAACAAAGACGCTGTGCTACAGTTAGTGAAGAAAATAGACACTGGATGTTTGCTATTCTTGGAAACTCTGTTCTGTGCTTGAATAACAAAATTACCACAGTCACCACTCAAAGCATTCAGATTCCAAAGTAATTTTTACCTGTATGTTTCTTCAGTGCATCTTTTATGGTAACAAAGTTCTTCAAGGATTTGGACATTTTACAGCCAGCAATCGTTAAGTGGCCAGCATGCAGAAAATACCGAACCCAGTGATCGTTTTCAAAGTATGCCTGCAGCAAAAACAAAAAAACCCAAAGACCCAAGACCGTTTACATACATACCATGAAGTAGGATAATTTAAGAATAAAATCCTCAGAACACAAAGTTATCCTTATACAAAACACACATAAAGTTTTAAAAATTAATTGATGGATTTGTGTATGTTGCAGCCAAAGCAAAGCATGTCGTTTTTTCACTGCAGCAACTGAGGGCCAGTTCATTCACCTCAGACTGTGCCAGTTCATTGTCATGGTGGGGAAAGCGGAGATCAAACCCTCCTCCATGAATATCCATCGACTCTCCTAAGATGGATCCAGCCATCGCGGAACATTCAATGTGCCACCCTGGACGACCCTGTTAAGAAAAAGACATTAGTTGGCTACTGGTTAATTGTCTTCCTCTCCCACCTATGTATCATTCCCTCATTGGTCTGCCCCCAAGCAGTTACACACCTAAGGAAAAGAGACACAGTGTTAACAAGGAAGAGAGATTCTCAGTCTCAGCTTCGTAAAAGTATACTGGTGGATTTAAAGATCAAACATGGCATATACATCTGTGATGCTTTGATTATCCTGCTTATTATTCTTTTAAAAATTATACTAATATTTTTGATCACAAGGGAAAAAAAGGATATAGAAGTTACTGCAGATAAAGAGAGGACAAATGACCAGTAATAGCATCATGAGCCTGCATGCAGACCTGTGTTTAAAAAGTATCAGACAGATTGCTACACGTTCTAATTATTAAATGAACACAGCAACACAATCTAGGATTGAATACAAGATCCCCATACATTATCAATATGAGGTGAGGCAAAGTATTTGTGTAACATGCTATTTAACAAGGTGTGGAAGATCTAACTCCTTAGTATAATGTACTTACCTTTCCCCAAGGAGAGTCCCATGAAGGTTCTCCTGGCTTGGAGGATTTCCACAAAGCGAAATCATTTGGAGAATGCTTCTCACTTAAGCGATCAGCTGAGATGCTCAGGTCACCTTTCAAAAGAGAAAATGTAAATATATATATTTTATTTAAATAACAGAATTACTTATTTTTGGCCTCACTGTACCTCACATTAAATGAATTTAAAAATAAATTTTGAAAAGAAAAGAAAAAAAACTCATCCCTCAAAATTCCTCATAATTAACCTTGATAATCCTTCGGGGGTTTTATTAACGTTTGGCTGGCAGGAAATCTGTCAACAAGTATCAGCTGCACTGCTTTCTAAGTTTTGCCATGAGATTAATCTACATTCTCTCTGCAGACACATTTCCAATATTGCAGTTACAGAAAAAGAAATACAGAAACAAAACCCCCCATACTCATAGACTAATAAAACTGCAGAATCAATTCACTCCAAAATTAGAAGAATCCAAATTAAGACTAGGATTGTCTTAATCTGCACACACAACACCATCATGGGATATTTCTTCCACCCCGCATCTCAATTGCTGTACAGAATGGCTGGTAATTGGTCAATAGCTGTATTTACTGTTTTGTTACCATCACAGGTATGTTATGCATTATTTGCTGTTAGCTCCGTATGATCATGTAGGTGGTACTCTTGTTATAACATCTTTAAAACACAGGGAATTTACAATTTCTGCAGTACTGACCAAGACTTAAAGTGGTTAACAATACCACCTACTGCATAAGAATCCAAGAGAGATTAAAGACAACATTGTCCAGATTAAACTTGTTGTGTTGCTTTTGTTTAGTGAGGGGGGGCTACAGTGGCAGCTTCTGTAAGAAGCTGCTAGAAGTTTCCCCTCTGTCCGGTGGACTTGGCTGGGCCAAGGGCAGACCCACTGCTGGCCAAGACCAAGCGAACTGGTAGCAGAATGTTCCCAATAACGTCTGTGATAATGTATTTAAGAAGGGGAAAAGCAGGAAAAAAAAGAAAGAAGAGAGAAGACAAGATGTGAAGAAGCAGAAGCAGAGGCAGAGAGGGGGAGGCACAAGGGCACGAGCCTTGTGGGCCTTGCAGGCCTCACCCTCTGGCCTCCCGCTGGGTAACTGACTGGGCCCAACTCGGCCTGGCCTGGCTGCAAAAAGTGGAGAGGAGATAAGATGTGAAGAGATTCTGAGAGGCATCTGCCTGAGGCCGATAGTGAAGAATTTCATGTGAGAGGAACAGCTGCGTCAGTGAAGAAGGAAGGGGAGGAGTAATGCCTGGCCAAGATTCCCCTGCAGCCTGTGGTGACCCATGGTGGAGCAGGCTGTGCCCCTGCAGCCCATGGAGGCCCACGGAGGAGCAGAGATCCACCTGCAGCAGAGGACCCCACGCTGGCGCAGGCGGATGCCTGAAGGAGGCTGTGGCCTGTGGACGGCCCACGCTGGAGCAGCTGGTTCGAGAAGGACTGCACCCCGTGGAAAAAACAACGCACAGCGGAGCAGTTCACAAAGTACTGTGGCCCGTGGGAGGGACCCCACGCTGGAGCAGGGGAGCAATGTGAGGAGGAAGCAGCAGCATAAAGCGCCATGTGATGAACTACCATAACCCCCATTCCCTCTCCCCCTCTCTGCAGCTCGGGGGGGGAGGAGGTAAAGATAATGTTAAGCCTGGGAAGAGTTATCTTGTTCTCTTTCTCATTATCCTGCTTTGGTTTTAATAATAAATGTTTTTCCCCAAGTCGAGTCTGTTTTGCCCATAACAGTAACCTGAATGATCTCTCCCTGTTCTTACCTCAAACCTTGAGCCTTTTCTTTCTTGTATTCTCTCTCCCTGTTCCCTCAGAGGGTGGGGGGAGTGAGAGAGAGCCTGCACAGTCTGGTCCTGAGCGGGGCTAAACTACAACACTTGTCAATTAATTTTGATGTACAGGTTGAGATACCTGTAATCTGATACCTGTAATCAACTGTTTAGAATATCTAACACTATGCAGTTTAAATGTAAAAGTATTATTCTTTTATTTACATTTGCAACGTTCATAGCTCAGCATGTCTGCTGCCTGTAATAGTCAAAATGACATTATCTGTCAGGGTAAGGACAATCATCACAAATGAGTCAAAGCAGCTAAGCTGACAAGCAATAACTTGATGCATGCAAACTCTTGGGTAGTCACATTAATCACCCAGCATCAGTTCCTATTTGCAAAAGGACACATCCATTCTACAAAAGTGACAGCTTATGTGGTGAAAATGATACATTCGTGCTACCACAAAGGTGGTGGTTTAAGCTAGCACGTTTTATTTCACATATAGGATTTCAGCTATAAGGGTTTGAATTAAGAAGAAAAAAAATCATATCAATTTTAAGCTGCGCATCTCAGATATTGCTAGTGTCACCTCGTATGAGCGTCCTAATTTCTCCTGGTATGAGTATTATATAAAAACTTCTTCTTATTCTTCTGATAGAGTTTGTGGATTATTTGCTACTAAAACTGTAGAACCGTAGGAGCAGATAACTAATGAGTTTGGTTTATTGAGCATTTTAAGCTATTCCTTTGCTATGGCTTGACTCAAAAAAAAAAAAAAAAGACCTGCGTTTGGGTTTAGTTCAACCCAATAAGGTTTACAAAGTAAAAAGAGTCCTCAGTATGAAAAAGGAACCCAACAAAAAACAACCCCAAAATATCCTAAAGTAACACTTCTTGGTATTTGCCAATTAAAAACTTTCATGAAAGTGCTGGCTCAAGCTACAAAACTTTGGAAAAGAATTCTATCGGTAAAGGAAGCGCAGCAGGTAAACCATTCAACTTTCTCAGTAACTTTGATGCAAACATCAGTGAAATCAATTGAAGAGATCAACACATCATCAGTTTCTTCAGCAACTTAAGCAAATATTATTTCCCTTTTTACCTTCACCCTCTTGAAGAGCATTTTGATCACCTACAGCTTCAGGAACCAACTTAGCATAGGAGTGTTTTTCACTAGAATCAAACTTCATAGTATCAAAGTATACAGATCCATTCGACACATACCTGAAAAGTTAAAGATCATTATTTAGCTAACTTTCTACCAAGACTTAACTAAATTTTATCCCCAAAATCACTGTCTTAAACTTAAGTTCTCTAGTGAAACCACACACAGTATGGTATTGCTTAGTATTGTAAAGATGATTTAGGTTTAGGAAAACAACTAACATCCTTTGTTAAAGGCTTAAGAGGTGAGATATCAGAAAATAGTCCCAAGAGAAGAAATATCCACAATGCTTCTGGTCCCTTTTAATATTTTGCAGTAATACAATATGAATCATGTTTGTTTCACAGTTCATTTTGTCCTCTTGCAGTTTGCTAATTTTGTCCCACTACAGCTCTGATACAAGGCTAAGTCCATAATAAAAACTTTGACACAAAGATAAGTTTCAGAACCACCAGAAATGCTGATAATTCAGTTTTGAAACTTTTTTTCTTTTTAAGAAAATTTTTAAATGTAGGTTTAAAGGAAGAACATGAAAGAGAAATTATGGCAGTCTGAACCACAGGTTTGCTTTTTGTCACAACAAAAATACATCCATGTTGAAAAATTGAGGCTATTAACAGAAAGAGAACCCAATAATTTCAGACAGGAATTTATCATGATACTTAGGAACTTCTAGAGTATTAGCTTGATTTTCACAAATATTAGACACTGGCAGAAAAACAGTTCATCCTTTTTTTTTTTTTAACTTCTGTTATTTACAACTGATTTCTAGCCACCTACTCAGGCATCCATTTTTGAAACCCCTTGCTGAAGGCCAAGAGTCAAACAAAGTTCAAGTCAATGGGACTTTGACTATTTATTTTAATTACTGAGGATTTCACCCTGTAAATTTAATAATCTCACTTTTCTCTTTGTAAGACATCGTAAGAAGTATAGAATAGCACATTTTAATCAGGTGAGAAACAACAACTCTTTTGCAAAGGAACCTGAAGTTTCTTTATTTGATGAAACACTACTTCTGGAAAAGACTACTATTGCATATGAAAACAGAGAAAACAGTTCACAGTTAAGTGTTGAAAGCAATCATTCTAGCTCTCATACAGTGTAAGCGCGCAACAAAAGCATCCAGTAGCAAACTTACCCATAACCATTATCCACAATCTTTTTCACGAACTCCACAATTTCTGGCACGTATTCACTAACCCGTGTTAAAACATCTGGAGGTAAAACCTGCAGATAAAAAGTCATATTTTATATATTTTTAATATATAAAATAATAATACATATTAAAATACGCACTAAAATATATATATTATACATTGGTTTAAAATTGGCTCAATTCCTATTTCAAGCTTTCTGCTATGAAACAACGTGCTGTGGCCATTTTTGCCTCAGCCTTTAAGGCGACATCAACAACAAACTGCTGCAGGAGGTGTCAGCTCTTCCACTTACTGCACTTCTGACCGAACAGGCAATAAGTCCCTCTGATTTGCAGGTAAATAAATAAACCTTCACTGATCTGAACCATTGCAAATGATACAGCATTTCATCTGTAACAGACAAATCTGTCCTTGATTGTTATCATCGTGTAATTTCTTCGTGGCTGAAGACTGACAAGCAGTCAGTCTAAATGCTGAGGTTGGCAGGGCTCTCTTGTGCAGCTAACAGACTCTATCCCAAACTTATGGATCAGTTTATGGTTATAAGATCATGTTCCACCAAGGGCAAGGGATCTAGTGGACATGTCAAACTTGGTCACCAGTTAACTGGCTCTGGTAACACGCATAATAGATTTAAGATTGTTGGGGAACAGAATAGGTGCTAATTTAACAGCTACCTATTCACACTAAAGCAAATGCTTTCTCAATAAGGTTGAAATAGGAGGTTTTTGAAAGCTATTCAGGAGCTAAATTGTACCCTCAGAATTATGAAGCACAGCACATACACTTTTAGAACAGAAAAACAGTTGGTTTACTTACATTGAGCGCTTCCATATCTTTATGAAATTCCCCTTCCCAGAATTTGGGGAGCTTTGAGAATATGGAATTGTCAGTCACCTGACTGCCAAATTTTGTGTCCAACCAGTCAGACAGCAAATCTTTGGCTTCTTCCAACAGTATCTATAAAACAATAATTGTAAGTGCAACTGATTAAACACTTCCCCTGCTTAAACTCCAGAGAAAGTTCTTATTCTGAACAGAGAGGTTTGCTTAAGGAGAAAGACACTTGACCATGAATACAGAGTAATCCATGCTTCCACCAGAGTTTTATCACATTGCCCTTCATAAATATGGATGAAACAAACAGAGGAAAGAAGATAAACTGATACGTGATATCTGTGTTGATATCAATTGCTTAAATAGGCATGTGGAATTTACACTGTAAATACCAGACAGGACCTGCAGTTATGTCACATCATCTGTTACCTCCATTACGACTGGATAATCTTAACAGAAGCCTTACTGTGCACATTGCTAAAAAGTATTTGAAAGAATAACTTGAACATACATTTCAGTCTTATATTAAAAGATGGGGGTTTTTGACAATAGTATATAGCCCAGAAGGTGTGATTGCTTAGATTTTTTTTTTTAATTCTGTTAGGTCAGTATAAACTTTTATAAAAGGTACTTGACATTAGAATAGCTGGACTTTTTTTTTTAAAGATACTTTAGAGAGAGAGTCTTCTCAAAAGGGGAACACATAAACTATGTTTCCGACAGTAATTATCACAAATAATCTGAAAGCAAGAACAGATGAAAGTGGAAACTAATTACTAAAAGGCAGTAGTTATATTGCCTGACTTGGTTACTGCGACGGTACCAAAGTCCAACAAAGTCAACAGGATTGTTGTCACTAAATGTAATAGCCTTTGGATAAAAATTATCCTGAGCATAACTTTGGGGGGCTGTATTTTCTTCTCTGATCAGAAACACTTGTGCAGAAAACTGCCACCAGTACTGGAATGTCATAAATGCACGTTCAGTAATTTATACTGCAACTAATTAATCAAGACATGATGTAAGGTAATTATCATGGGTTGGGAGTGGGGGAAGTCACTGGTAAAAACAGCATCCAAAAATGATAGAGTCGAATTCAAGGATCAAATTTCCTGCATTGAATGCAAAGTACTAAAAAGCCCTCGGGCCTACCATTCCCCTTTTTATGAATAAAGATTTCTGTAATATTTCAGGGAATTACTACAAGCTAAGTACTATTTTTAAAACTCCTAACAATTATAAGCCAAATATCATTTAAAAAGGAGCTCAAACTGACCTCATGACATCTGTTTATCTCTTCTACAGGGAGTTTTGTTCGCACAGCTTCTTGTAGAGGGTCAAAAGCAGACTTCACTGCATTTTGAATTCTTTCCAACATTTGCTTTTTATCTGGGTCTGTTGTCTCATTTAATTTAACTGAGAAGAGCTACAATTAAAAAAAAATAATTAGAAAGCACGTTACAGTATGGAAGTGCTATGTTCCATACACAATATATTACCTTAGCCACACAGTTCCTTGCTAGTGATGAATAATACATTACGCCACGTAAAAAGGTTTGATATCAAACTACTGAAACCTACTCCTCATCAGAAATAAAGGTGAAGTCAAAAGAATTTCCAAATTCAATTTTTCAGAAGGACTTTGAAATTACATCATCATTACTGTTGTTTAATAATTTTCATTTTCTATGCAGTTGATCACCTTAATTACACAATTGATTATCATAAATCTGAAAAGGAGAAGCTTTTATGTGAAACACAGAGAGATTAAATGCTATGCTTAGAGAGTATATCAGGCGATGATAGTTGGGCAACATTTCCAAGCCTGGCCTCCTATTCCAAGCCTGTATTCAATTAATTAGACTGATAACCTCTTTGTGATCCGTAGTTCTAAAAATGACCAGAGAATCACCTTCCCCCACCTTCAGTCCAGCATTAACAATTTATTAAATCTCGAAAGGTCTGGAGACTTTCTGCTCTTTCCAAGGCTGTTAATGGTACAAAAGAAAAATCTCACAAGCTTTAAAAGATTATGGACATACCACCCTTTAAACACTATTTTAAAAGTTTGAATTCTAACACACAAGCATCCAAATGTTTTCTGAGCTTTTTCCACAATACTTCAACAACAATATACATGCACTAGCAAACAAGTTCTACGGACATAAAAATCAGACATGCCTTTTACATGGATAGCTCTTGTCAATTCTAAAACAATGGAAAATCAAAGTGATGTGCAGTTTCAATGACATTTCTAATTTGTGTGGTACAAGTTCAAAAGAGTAACTGAAACAAGCAGCAAGTTTAAGGAGGTAGCAAAGTCAGAGGCATTTTTTAGATGCTTTGCTACATTATTGAGTAAGAACCTAAGACACCAGCAGGGATTAAATACCAACCTACCTCTGAGGCAGTTTTAACATCTTCAAGTAGCTGAGCTGGTGCTGATTTGTTCTCTCTATATCGTTCAAAAAGGTGGTTTTGTCTCGCTCTTTTGATGATCTACAAAGCAGAAACATGAAAATATTTTTGTGAAGCGACACACAGTTCTAGCAAGTGCAACTAAAATCTGACTCTATCATATGCCAAAGGCTTTTCAGAATCCCTATAAATTTAACAAGCTACAGGATTTACATGCAGTAATACAAATTAAACACAGCGCACACAGCTAATTAGCTATCTCAACAGTTAATTATGTACCTCAACAACAGGCAAATAAAATAAATCTTTGTAAAATGCTTAGACTACATTATTTATGACAACACTCATTTATATACAACTATAGAAGCTTTGCTACCATAGGAATGCTACAAAACTCATGAAAATCAATGACTTCATGTACAAAATGTATGTCCAGGTTAATAAGTGGAGGATTTATCTTGGCTTATCAAATGGCAATTACATATGACTCTCCGACTTCCATGCTCAAAGTACAGTAATTTAGATTGCAATTTAGAAAGTCCTTACCTTATCATCAATATCTGTAATATTCATACAATAGAAAATGTCATAATTAAAATAATCCCTCAAGATTCTTCTGAGGATATCAAATGAGATGTATGACCTAAAATCATAAAAGATATAGGGGTATTTTTAGTGAACATTTGAAGCCTATTTCTATTCTATGCACTAACTAGTTTAATCCAAGTCAATAATTTTACAGCAGTTTTAATTTTCCCTCATCTACCAGTAAGTTTTTTCATCACACAATCATAGAATCATAGAATGGTTAGAGTTGGAAGAGACCTTCAAAGGTCACCTAGTCCAACCCCCCTGCAAGGAGCAGGGACATCCCTGACTAGATCAGGTTGCTCAGAGCCTCATCCAGCCTGGTCTTGAACGTTTCCAGGGATGCGGCATCAACCATCTCTCTGGGCAACCTGGGCCAGTGCTCTACAACTCGCATTGTAAAAAATTTTTTCCTAATATACAGTCTAAATCTACGTCCCTCTAATTTAAACCCATTACCCCTGTCCTATCACAACAGGCCCTACTGAACAGCCTCTCCCCATCTTTCCTGTAGGCCCCCTTGAGGTATTGGAAGACCACTATCAGGTCTCCCCGGAGCCTCCTCTTCTCCAGGCTGAACAGCCCCAACTCTCTCAGCCTGTCCTCACAGGAGAGGTGCTCCAGCCCTCTGATCATCTTTGTGGCCCTCCTCGGACCTTCTCCAACTGGTCCATGTCCTTCTTATGTTGGGGGCTCCAGAACTGGACACAGTACTCCAGGTGGGGTCTCACCAGGGCAGAGTAGAGGGGCAGAATCACCTCCCTCGACCTGCTGGCCACGCTCCTCTTGATGCAGCCCAGGACGCGGTTGGCCTTCTGGCCCGCAAGGGCGTATTGCCGGCTCATGTTGAGCCTCTCATCCACCATCACTCCCAAGTCTTTCTCCTCAGGGCTGCTCTCGATCCATTCTCTGCCCAGCCTGTATTTGTGCCTGGGATTGCCACAACCCATGTGCAGGACCTTGCACTTGGCCTGGTTGAACTTCATGAGATTGTCATGGGCCCACCTCTCCAGCCTGTCCAGGTCCCTCTGGATGGCATCCCTCCCTTCCAGCATGTCGATGGCTCTACACAGCTTGGTGTCATCGGCAAACTTGCTGAGGGTGCACTCTATCCCACTGTCCATGTCGCCGACAAAGATGTTGAACAGGGCCGGGCCCAACACGGACCCCTGAGGGACGCCACTCATGACCGGTCTCCACTTGGACATCGAGCTGTGACCACCACTCTCTGAGTTCGGCCATCCAGCCAACTCCTTATCCACTGAGTGGTCCATCCATCAAACCCATGTCTCTCTAGTTTAGAGAAAAGGATGTTGTGCAGGACAGTGTCAAAAGCTTTGCACAAGTCCAGGTAGATGATATCCGTTGCTCATCCCTTGTCCGCGGATGCTGTCACCCTGTCATAGAAGGCCACCAAATTGGTCAGGCATGATCTGCCCTTGGTGAAGCCATGTCGGCTGTCATCAACCACCTCCTTGCTCTCCATGTGCCTTAGCGTGTATTATAATATGCTTTTCAGGAGACCTTATATCAGTTTTCCAGTACCTAAAGGGCGCTTATAGGAAAGACACAGAGAAACCCTTTGGAAGGCCTCATGTGAAAAGACAAGGGGTAATGGTTTTAAAATAGAGGAAGGGAGATCCAGAACATAAGGAAAAAAAATTTTTACAATGAGGGTGGTGGAACACTGGGACAGGTTGCCCAGAGAGGTGGTGGATGCCCCATCCCTGGAAACATTCAATTCCAGGTTGGATGAGGCTCTGAGCAACCTGATCTGGTTGGAGATGTCCCTGCTCCTTGCAGGGGGACTGGACTAGATGACCTTTAACAGTCCCTTCCAACCCAAACTATTCTGTGATTCTATGATTCCATTCCATCTCAAGCATTGAGTCTAACGAGAGTATTTTCTAGTAAGACACTCATCTAAATAAAGTATCTTTTTCCACTAATCTTTAGCTTTCAATAGGCACTGTTATTACCTATAACAAAATAAGGAACTGCAGTACCTGGCATGTCCCATATGAGAAGCATCATAAACTGTTGGACCACAGCAATACCACAAGACTTTTTTTCCATTTTGAGGCTGAAATACTTCCTTAATTGAAAGGGAAAATACAGTGATCAGAAAAAACCAAACACATGATCTCAGGCCAATAACATCGCATTTGGAGATTACAACATGAAAACATGGATTATAATTACAAAAAAGGAATAGTTATTCCACTTCCAGTTTTATCATAAGAAAAGATAATCACTAGCTTTATTACGTGAGTGTGATAACAGGGTCTGACTGCTTATTTACCTGCACTCTTATAAATCAAGAGATCATATTATAAAGATTTGGACTAGGCAGGGCATTATTGAAGCTGTGTTTGTAAAAGGGAAGAGCAAGCTTTCTTTTGCACTGAAAAAGGTTACAAAGTATAATAATTTCACACACAGGTGGATACTACATCCCATATAACATTAGTATTCTTAATATTTCCACTTTCCCAAAGCACCTTCAAACAAGACCAGAAGAAGTTTTACCAGTTTATATTACAATAATACAATTGGTGAGACTTTTTTTTTACACAGACAACATATAAAGAAAGAAACTGTGATTTTATCCTGTTCACATTGGTTATATGTATTACAGTTGAAGCCCTGGCTATTTTGCATGATGATGACTTGCAATTGTGAAGTATTTATTATGCAATATACACACACTTGTAGTATATGTGTATCTACTGTGTATATTACAACCCTTGCCTCAGCAAACACACCTGACTGACACAGCATCTCTGGCAAGTGCTTGTTAGCATTCCACAAAATACAACCCAGAAACCTGTCTACCGATAGGGTAAATACTCAAGAAACAAGCATTTAACAACTTCTCTATTTGTGTTTCTATGGAAATCTCCACTTTTCTTTCATTTAGTCACCTTATTGCGAGTCAGGCTGTTGTAGAGGCAGAGCCTAGCATGTTTTGACCCTTCAGGAGGAGACCAGGGAGGCTGCACACGCTTGCCTTTACCTAGGGGGAAAAATAGTTTAGAGAGAACTGAAGAGACACTTTCCACAAACAGATCTCTGCAGTATAACATTAAGTTATTTAAAAAAAACCCAAACCTCACATATCATTGGACAAAGCAGCTCCAACCCTAGTAATCCAACTACTTTTGTTAGAGCTTTCTACAAAGCCACTAAAACCAAAGTAAATTATTTCAATCAAGTTTATTTTCTACTCTCCGATTGCCATTCTTATCAACCTTTGACCCAAGTAACAGGAAGGAAAAGGGTATAAAAGTGAGAGCATGCAATTCAGTTAAAGCATTAACAGAGCTTTGAAATTTAATGAATTATTAATTAAGTCCTGGGCTTTCTGCAATGCCACTGATTTTACTGTGATGGCATATCACAGATGTCATACTGAATTTGCAAAAATCCTCCATAGACCAGACTTAGTCTCTAGGGCCAATATTGACAGAGCATGTGTACTCAGGGTGAGAGGGAGGGGAGACAGAAAGGTTTAGAAAGAACCTCAGCTTTTTATCACACATTGTCACTGTGTACACAAAGCATTTTTGAACACACTCATTGAGCACAAATATGTTCCAATTCAGCAAGAGGCTAAATTTTGCCATTAAAGAGAGTAGGTAAAACTCAGGGAATACTAGTGACAATATTCTTGCATTTGTTTTCTTCTCAATTTTTAAGAAGCAGCATCATTGTTAAATTCACGTTTTTTTCAAATAAAAGTATGAGTATGTCATCTGTTGAAGAGTTCAGTTTGCTATGCACAGGGCTGCTTGCAGTTTTAATGATGTTAAACTAATTATCACACTAACTAGTAATGAAAGCAAACCAGGAAGTTAAAAAATACAGCATGGTTGCCAGCTTAATACACAGGAATTTAGGAATTCTCATGGTATGCATTTCAACTGGAATTAAACTATAAAAACTATTTGTTTTGACAAGAGAATTGCCTTTCTGATCCTATGTCTCAGAGCGCTCTTCATTGACTCTATTTCTCTGATATCTTCATATGAATATTTTGGCTGAAAACTTTCAAGTCATGTAAACACTCACGGTATAAAAACATTAATCTCTTCGTCATCTTCTATTTTTTAATAACTGCCTAAATAAGAAAAGAAGATATTAACTGTAGTACTTTGTCTCACAAATGGACTCCATGTAACCTCTGTGTTATGGATCCACGGAAATAAGTGTTTATTCTAAACATTTCATTGTATTGCTGAACAGAATAGCTCAAATTCAAGAGCAGTCTATCCATAACACACCATATACCAAGGTATGGATTTGTTTACTTTTTGATTACAAAGATTACACCGGCATGCTTAATTGCAGCTAATGTTTCCCTCAGGGAAGGAGGCCTATGTGGGTTAGTCTAATAAAAGATAATTTTGTAAAGCTTTCTTTACTTACAACCACACTAAACATAAGAAAAAAAAAAACCAGATACTGCACTCTGAATTTCTCAGCTTGCAAGTTAGGTGCCGCGTTACATCCATTACATGGACACCAAGGGCAAAGTAAAAAGCATACTGTTTCGTCTGTTCAAATACATCTCTGCCAGCTATAGTCTCCCTCCTGATTGAACTGAAGTTCATTTGCTCTAATCCACCCTGGAGCTCTCCAATACACCCAAAAAACCAACAATAAAATATCCAAGGTCTAAGAAGCGTGGCAGCTGCACGTGTCATTTTCATAGTGAACACTGCAGAACACCATTTCAGGACTTCTGATACACATGTACAGATCGTGAGGATAACAAGACATAATCCTTCAGAAAGAGAGGCTTAACATCAAAGACTTCATGGACAGGGAAGCAGAAATCTTTTCTCTTATTGCTCCACCCTGGTCCATTACATTCTACAGACAAACTGTAATTAGTGGCATTAAATCTGCTATCAGAGCCAGTGGCAGAGCTGAGATCCCTGCACTGCTGAGAGGAAATCAATAACCAGCACAAACGCATGCAGGCACACATTCACGTACAGAATCTGCTGGCAGCAGTCTGATTTTAACTGCTGGTCTGCTAGGAACTGAGAACACACATGATGAGAGGTTGTGAGAAGATGGCATTGGAGTAATATTAGTCAACAGCCATCAGCAAGAATGACAGACATTATGCATTCATTTGTAGGTATTGCAAGCACTATACAACAGCTCTGTGTTATTATTATTAATTATTTCATGACTCCCTGAGCAAGGATCTCACTATAAAGCAATTAAATTAGAGTAGCTCATTGGAAAACAACTCAGGAGAGTGATGCAGCTCCCAAAAATGCCAGTACCCATGCTTACACAACGACCTAGATTAACCGGTTAGTATTTCCTCAAATCATCAGCAATGCCTAAATTACCAGGGTTAAAAAAGAACCCCAAACATTCTTTTTGAAATTCAGTGTTAGTAACAATTGTAAGAGGTAGTATTCAGTTTACTTTATTACAAATTTGTATATTATACGGCAACTATTTAGTTACCCTTGCAGGGAAAAAAAGTGGACTGGACAAATCCTGACATCTGCAAGAACAAGCCAAACCTCACATACTTTTTTTACAATCCAGTAGCTAGCTTTTTAAAGAAAATAAACATAATCAAATTCTGCACACTGAAAAATTTTAAAATGAAAGAAATGTGGAAACAGAGCTTTAACACTCAAATAGGCCAGGACCTATCAATTATGCAGTAACTATATGGAAGAAGAATTTAATGACCTTGAATAAAAGTTGATACAGTAAATTTTAAAGCGTGCAAGAGAGTACGAAAGGGAACTTCTAGGAATTCTCTGCAATAAAAACAAATACAATGTCAGCTAGTCTATAACCTGCCCACCAGTTTAGTATTACTCACTTGTTTGAAGTTTACAAGGCTCATTTTTTTCACTGCTGCCATCATAGATTGCTTCTATGTGTCTGTACCACCGGACAACATGGATATACTGGTCCACAGGTGGCCCCGAAAACTCTCTGAATACCTCCACATCTGCATGTGAAAATGTGAACCCCTGGATATAACTACGAGTGCTCAGGTACTCGTTCAAAGCCTTCACCCTGGCTTCCTCTTCACTAATGCTCAGAATAAAACTGTAGCTGGAAGCTGTAACGAGAGGCACAGGACATTTGGTCAGCATTAAAAGAAGAAGATCTCATGACCAAAACATATCCTTATACTATACATCTCCCCCTCTAAATCAGCTCTGGCAAATGACAAGAAATTTGAGAAAAATATTCTTAATACAAGCTACTAAATAACTATATATTTCCTATTAATAGGATTATGCTTATGCTGTGATAAGTTTTTTGGAGACATCTTTACAAAGACTGAGAAGGACATAAGCACAGGTCCTTTTCGTGAAGAAATATTATCTACTTGAAACTGGAGAAAATTCTTTACACAGAGCAAACCTAATCAGTTGCTCTTTTCCACGCTGCTAAAACACTCATCCTGCAAATATTTAATATGATTAATTTTATACACTGTGGATAGGCTGTGAATATGTCTCCTGAAGTTGAGTATATCCTTAAATCTTTGCAGGACTGGTGCCCACATGCAAGCTCCCACCATGATGCTCAGTTATTCCTACTTGCTCTAACAACTCAAAACCTAAGCTGTTGCTGTATATTCCCGTAATTCTCCTTACAACTTTTTCTCTTCAGACATATGAATAACATTTAAAATGAGTAAGATCTACACAAATGAACAGAAAAGATATTTGATCATGCGTCTCCCTCACAATTTTTAAATTCCACTATTTGTTTGGTATACAGGCAAAGCAAGTCCAATCATGTCTCATCTTTACAAACACAGGGACGCGGAGGAAGCAGTGGAAGGGATCTGTGACTTGACGGGGATGATCGCAGGAACAGCAAGCCCTGTGCTGTGGGTATGAAGCCTTGCGGAGGTTACAGCACCTGGGCTAGCACTGACATTAGGTAAACCTAGTATTCATATTTTCCTGCAATGATTCAACATTTGTAACTCCATTTGTGTTCAAAGTGCTGTATAAACATTAAGCCAAAGGTAATTTAAGATATGGTCAAGGACATAGCACAATAAAGTGAGAGGGGTAGTACGGAACACCTGTCCCTGCTCCCAAACCCCGACAGAGACCGCTGCCACAAGGGTTGCTTCTCGCACTAGTATGAACACCTTCTGCGTGCGTAGTCCCCAAAGTATTGGAGCTGCTCTCAAACCAACGCTCTTGGAAACAGAAAGAAGATGAGGAAGCGATGGCTAGAAGAGGATATGAGGAACTGCAGAACTGGAAAGTTTTTCCAAATGTCATCAGTTAAGACTTATGAGCAGCTCATTTCTATATGGAAACCAGTTATTAAAATATTCTACAGGAACTGAGGATGACAGGGCAATGGAGGCTAGATACCAAATATGTTTGTGTTTGACTCTTCTAAGTATGAATAAGATACAGTTGCACACCAGCAGAACTAATAAAAAAAGATCAGCGATTAAAAAATAATAATAATTTAAAAATTAGAGGTCACAAAAGATACTTAAAATTCATACACAAAGGCAAAGTCAGACTCATGTAAAGTCTCAATCCTTCTCAAGGGCTATCCATGTAATTGTTCAGTATAAATAAGGAATAATAAGTAAATAATGCTTCATAACTAGACCTTATGGGCTTGCCTTACCTAGCCGAATGGGTTCAGCTTCGGCTCATATAGTTAATTTTACTATAAACTTTTCAGGCTTCTAAATACTTACTGATGTTTATCATCATAGAAATTCACATGTTTATACACATGAAATAGTTATGTTCATTAACTACGGAAACCTAAACCATAAATCTTCCTTGAATGTGAATTTTGTATCTGTGAATCATATGAGGAAGAAGGCCAAAAAAAAAGTATTACAGGAATGATCTGTGTAGAAATTAAACTATATCTCAAAGAAAAGATCTTTAAAGATCTATTGCAAGGAAAGCAACACTCAATTTGCAAAGTATTATTAGGGTTATTATGACCATTATTCACACACCAGGCTGCTAATGGGAAGCAAGTCAGTGTATCTGAAACAAGGTAAGTGCTTTCCAACCACATCTGTAAACCAATCTAAAAGGGAATTGCACAAACTTACACACAAATACAACAAAGATGACAGAACTCATACAAGCTAATTTTGGCAAGGGGAGATGGCAAATACTGTCTGTTAATGTCAGTACCAGCTCAGCCCTGATAAGCAGAGCAGCCAAAATTACTTTGAACCATCTTGGCGCGCACTTTAGTGCTTGAAATGATGAAGTTTGACGTTTGTCTAGTTGCAAAAGCAACAGCAGACTTGAAAATGTAATACATCAAAGAAACCAGTTAGCCCAGAGAGCCTAATAGGAGGATGTGTTTCTGTTGACACAGATCACTGACTCAAAATCAGCCCAAACCCACGTCCGTGACTGCACACCGCAGCAAGTGCAGGACAGCAGGAACACACCTGAGCTGCTGTCGACACGGTTTCTCAGGGCACAGCAGCAGCTGAGCTGCAGCAGTCTTGAGCTCCCAGCAGGCTCATTGTACCACATTGGTTTCCCAGGCTGTGCTGAGCTCCAAACTTCCTTTTCTAGACTGATGGCTACTTTTCAAACCATGATAGCTAGCTTAAAGCTAGCACAGGCGCGTTCTATTCTCTGCTGCAGTCAGATGCAGAGATACAAGCAAATTTGCTGTGTTTGAGAGAGTGCTGAGTTACCAGCACAACTCTGAAATACCTCTGAGCATACTGCTTCAGTACATGCAGGACAAAATAATTCTCAATTCTGGCATTCTTCAGAGTAGCTCAAAACTGCATTGTACTAACAAAACAAAAGCTCTTCTCCTGAGGCACAGGGTCCTCTCCAGGGAAGAAAGACCCCATCTGGAGTTGGTGAGACCCCACCTGGAATACTGCATCCAGTTCTGGAGCCCTCAACATAAGAAGGACATGGACCTGTCGGAGCGAGTCCAGAGGAGGGCCACGAAGATGATCACAGGACTGGAGCACCTCTCCTATGAGGACAGGCTGAGAGAGTTGGGGCTGTTCAGCCTGGAGAAGAGGAGGCTCCGGGGAGACCCGATAGCGGTCTCCCAGTTCCTCAAGGGGGCCTACAGGAAAGATGGGGAAAAACTCTTCAGTAGGGCCTGTTGTGACATGACTAGGGGTAATGGTTTCAAAATAGAGGAAGAGAGAGTTAGATTAGATATTATAAATTTTTTTTTCACACTGAGGGTTGTAGAACACTGGCACAGGTTGCCCAGAGAGGTGGTGGATGCCCCATCCCTGAAAGCGTTCAAGGCCAGGCTGGATGAGGCTCTGAGCAACCTGATCTAGTCAGGGAAGTCCCTGCTCCTTGCAGGGGGGTTGGACTAGATGACCTTTGAAGGTCCCTTCCAACCCTAATGATTCTATGATAATAGGATAACACTGTCTTTTGGAAGGTAGGGTACCAAAGGACCACTTATTTCAAGCACAAGAAATCAGGCAAAACTATCTTCACATTAAAGTTTCTTCCGATTTAATTTATATCACTACTAAAAACAAGACCATTATATCTACTGAATCTTGTTTTTCTGTGATTTATACCCCACACCCTCAGTTATGCCCCACCCCCTCTCTGTGTCTCACAATGTCTTTAATTCATCACACACTCCCACTGAAATATTTCCTGGTACCTCCTAAGTGCTTCATCCGCTTTCACCATACCCTTCAGTATCGCCATCCTCTCACACAGCTCCAACCCATCGTTGCTGAATCTGCCAACCGTGTGCAAGAGGCAGCCCACTGTCAAATGTAACTGACACCAACCAATGGATTCAAAAACTATTGAGGGAGAAGGGCCGACAGACACATACAGGTCAGAGCTGCTTTACCCCGTTGCTCTAGGAAACGAGGCTAAGAAACAGCCCTTCTCTCTGACTGCATTTTTTCTCCTCCCAAAACAAAAATTAGAGTTGCTACTACTCAATGGCATTAGGAAGCATCTTCTTGACAACAGAAAAGCAGGCGTATTACAGAGCTGTTGCATAACACTGAATGTTAACTCATGTGAACGGAATGATCCATAAACATCAAATCGTATCACTGAAGAGCAAGCACTGAGCACAACTATTGGAAAGGTAGCAAAATAACCTAGAAAAATCATAAGAACAAATGTTAATAATGTAACACTCCCCCTGCATTAAGAAGGTGTTTCAAAAAATTCCACTGTAGACATTAATACAGTTCTCGTACAATAATTATAGAATCATAGAATAGTGTACGATCTCTTGGGGCGATATAATTGTCACATGCTCTTCTCCACGCACAAAGTGCTCCTGAGACTACTAAAGGACACCAGGAATTTGTCTGTGAGACTGCAGCAGCACACAGACTCGAAGGCATAAGACCACTTGTATATTTTATTTGCACATAAAATACCTTTTGAAGTTCAATCAAGACATGTAACCCACACAATATCAAATTTAATGGAAATCTTTCACTTTTATTAACTTGAAAACAGAAAGCTCTGTCCCTTGAAGGTGTTGACAGCAAGGTAAATATAGAAAAGCCATAAAGTAGGCAGTAAGCTAGCTGACGCAAAAACAGGAAGTTACTTTGCTTCAGGGAAAAAGTAGGTTTCCTGGGCTTCCCTGAACCTGCTAACCTTGTCAGTCAGATTAGACAGCAACTGAAGTGCTCTGGGATTTCTGCAGAGGCATTCTCTGAGAAGAAATCTTAGACATTTATAAATATTTTTTAATGTAATTTCTCTTCCAACTTGGCTTTCACTGATTAAAACAAGTTACAAAACATATTAATGGGTATTAATATTAATAATGCCTCATTATTAATACAGCTCCAAATCGGCCATTTATTATTCCAGCTGGCCACTCTGGTCACTTTGGAAGGAAGCCCAACTATCTGCTCAGCCAAGACAAATTATCCTTTTCCATAAAAATTTCAGAAGAGCTGAACCAATGCAGCTATCCCATCTATGCAAGACACAGCACACACACAGAGACAGAGAGACAAAGGACTTTGCAAGACTCACACGCGAGGATCAAGAGGCTTTTAGCAGAGCAGGATTTTTAACACAGGAGTATTCCACCAAGGGAGAGCTTGTCAGTCCTAGTCACCTCAGCCCTGCAAGTTTCACTTCCACTTTTCCTCAACTGAAACTACATGTAACAATCACAATTTAAGTAAAAAGCAAATATGATTTGCCCATTAATAAACTTAACTAAACAGCTTCTTAAAGCACTCCTGAACTGAGCCTCTGGTGGGGTTTCCCCCTCCCTTCACTAAGATACTGAAAACACATCTGAAAAAGCCAGTCCCTTGACAAGAATAAATGTTTTTGGACTCCCTTATATAGGAACATTACTTGTGATGAGCAAACAGGAAAGTAACTTTCAGTAACAAAAAAAAAGGGGCAAATCTTTGAATCTACAGATCCTTAACTGGAATGACAGAAATTTCTAACCCCTTACATACCATAATGGTATTTCATACTTGTATGACTGGTATTCCAAGTTTCCATTTGCTATAGTAGTGCCAAAAATTATAGGACTACCCTGGCCCTCCTTCCATATGGAAGAGCGTAGTATAACCCATCATTAAAACACGACCACAAAAAGAAGTCCGGAAAAGTCAAAAAGTTCAGACATGAGTTCAAGGGAGAACACTGATGACTAGGAAAGACAGTAAAGGAGACAGAAGCAGATGAAAGAGAGCAGACGATGCGGTGATAAGTGCACAACTGACTAAGCGGTCTGGCACCCAACATCTCTTCAAACCCATCGAGCTGGAGAACAGCTGTTTCCGAACTTCAGCACTGAGATGCTCTGAGTTTTTTTTCCACAAATCCCCATGTGTCATCATTAACCTTTACATTAGAGGTGAGCCACGACGTGGGTTGTCTCCCATGGTCTCGCAAGGCACCAGAGGCTCTCCAATCCATGGGCACCAGCGCGAGAGGTGCAACCAGCACTTCCAGATCTACATTTCCCACTGCTCCATACACACATGAAGACCCAGTCACACGCTGTCCTTCAGGCTCCTCACTCCCGCTGCCCTGAAGGAGCTGCTTGCGTGTCACCCACCGCAGAGGGACACAGGGGACCTCCTCAGGGGCACCTACCCACCGATGGGT
>WHYT01017773.1:0-26842 GCA_009806455.1 Tetrax tetrax
TTGAATTTATTTTTTTTATTTTTTTTTTTTTTTTTTTTTTTTTTTTTTTTTTTTTTTTTTTTTTTTTTTTTTTTTTTGCTGCTTCCTTTGTGTATGGAGATGGGACTTGTGGACCACAGTCCTTTTCAAAAAGAAAAAAAAATAGGGGAAAGCATTAACAGCAGACATGAAGGATGAGGGGCTTTGCTTGAAAAAGAAGGGAAACCCAGGTAAGTGTTAAATATCATCACACATCATCTGTAAGTATGAATTAGTAATGGAGTTCTTGGGCCTGAGTTCAGTGCCTGAAATGAGCAGAAGACAAGCAGTGTGAATCATGCTTAGCCATAATCAAGAAAGAATTAATTTCATTTTTGTGTTGGTCATTGGAAATAATTTTTCTCACTTGCTTGTGTGTATCTCTTTAAGTAGGTGAAAGAAACTTTCTTTGGAAGTATTTGCATTCTATAATATGAAGCAGCCCACTTCAAACTTTAACAGCTTTTTACTGCTTGGTACCTTTCTAAACACTCATTCAGCTACCTTAATAAGATGATGTTACTATGCCCTCAGTTAAATTGTGAATTGCTGTTGGTCACCCAACCCATTAGCTCAGGCAAAACATACAGCAATTCAGCTTGACACACTTAATGAGAATTCTGAGGCTGCTTAATTTATCAGCCTTTAACATTAGGATACTTCAGCAAAGCTTTAGTGTTATGAATGTTATGTGCTGAATCTTTTGACAATACACAATGATCCTTATCATTGTGAAGCCTGTGAATAGAATAATCTGATCAGTTCATTAACACCAGAGGGGTCTGAACACACTAGTAATGCCAGTGTTTATGACCCAAACACTGAAGACAAAATTAATTTCTGGTGTAATTCTGTAAACTTTATTACAGTGGTTCCATGGATACTTTTGGCCTAAAGAAAACGGGTTTTTTTTTTTTTTTGAGGAATGCAGAAACTCCACACTTATAGTCCTTTTTGTAAAATAACCTTCTTGATTGAGGTGTATATTACTAGGTGTTTGTATAGAATGAATCCTACATGCAATTTTGCCATAGAATGCTAATTTTGAGTCATTTTTCAGAGGGGAAAAATGTGTAGTTCGTATCTCCTGAGCTTGATGGGGTTATGCTGGTGATTATTTTGTCAATGTGACTTTACCTTGGTAATATTTATCATGTATATAATTCCAGAAATAGGATATATCAAAACTACATCGAGTCTAAAGATGTACTTTGAACTGAGAGAACATGACTAAATCTGTTTGTTTATTTATGATTTCCCTGCTTGAGATGCACTGAAGTGAGATATTTGGAAAATCTACTCCAACCTAGTGAATGTAACCTGTTTCAGGATGTACTCCTGTGCAAGACTAATCAGAACAGCTAAATAAGATTCCTGCTCTTAATTTCTGTTTAAGGAACATGTGTGTCGCCAATGACTGTAGAGAATGTAGATTACTACTAAGTTACCTTTAGTCAGCATACTTCTGTCACTTCCGACTTGGATGATTTCCTACTTTGAGGTACAGGTGCTGGCAGAGACCTCCATGAGGTTTCACAGACCAGGGCAGCATTTTCATTAATTGGGGATGCTGATTGCTTTATGAAGCTCTATTTGTAAATTTGTTTGGAGGCCACCATGTAGTTCTTCTGCCAAACTATACAGCTATTTGCAGTAATAACAATAAAATTCTGGTCTCTTGGATAACTTGCAGCAGTTACCTTACAAGTGATACAATTGATTACCTGGCTAAGCACTTTGTAATATTTTTGGGAAATTACCATCCTGCTCAATGTCACTGGAGTAATTATCAAGAGGTAAATGATATGTGAGCGATGAGTAGAATAGCTTGAGTTGAAGATCTTCAAGTCCTTTAATATAGCATCTGGAATTGCGATTTATTCATTTTTGTGAGGTGTGGGATTTCTCTAATCTTATCAAAAGGTTCATGGAATTTGAAAAGCCCTGTTTAATTTTGAAAAAAGTAGACATTCATATTCTTCAAAGAAATAAGTCTTATCTTTCAGGCTATTTCAAGGAAAAGAGTTTTGGACAAACTTCTCCATCCGGTGTGTTGAAATTACATTTCTCTACAAACAGAGGTCAGTGGAGCTCTGCCAATTTCTGTGCCAGTGTAGAGAAATAAAGTACTGAATTTTGGTTCTCGGTGGAGGGAATTCCCTTTTGACACTTCTAACAGTTACACAATGAGTCCTGAACTATTCACTTCCACACCCATTCAGTTAGAATCGACTTTATGATTACAGAGCTGGAGCCATGCCCACGATAACTACTTTCTCTCTTCTGGTAATCAGAAATACAATTTAGCAAGGATTTGGAAACCTTTCATCTTGAAGGAATAACTGTTTGTCTGCCTGTCTATTCATGTCGACATCAATAAGCAACTTCATCAAATAACTAAATTTGCGGCTTAATTGAGTTTCTTAACCAAATCACTAAACTTTTCCAATAAGCTAATAAAATATCTCCTGTTTTCCAGTGTTGAAATACATCTGGGGCAGACTGCACTTGACACTTACAAATGTACAATAAGTAACATGATTTTATGCAAGAATATACAGCAATGGATTCATTATTATATTGCTTGTCTACTGTCATTACCAACTCCTCCAGAAATATTTTTCCTCACATGCAAAGAATCAAAATTTCAGCAACTTTTGTTTTAAAAAAAAAAAAAGCACTGATTATCATACTCCCTAGAAATCTACTAGCTTAAGGTGAGGAAGGGTTGTTTATATAGCACTTAAAATTTGTTTTTCTTGGTACGTTTTCTCAGTGCTCTAGCTTGTTACACAGATTGTGAGGAATCAAAACGTGGTAGATCAATGATTACCACACTTAAGAATTACTTTGCTTTGCCAAGTTCTATAGAAAACACATGTAGAAGTGAGAGAGAAGCAACAGATGTATCAAAATGGGACTTTACTGAATATCACTACTATCATACGTTTCTCATCAACTTGTTGCTGACACTGTTAATCCTAGTTCTTTTATAACTATTTCATGTTATTCACTGCTAAATGGCATACATAAAACACTTCTCTTCCTCCAGTCTCTGTATGCACAGGTTTCTTACTGGTCACGCCTGATCATGAAATACCTTTGGAACTATGTCAAGCTTTAGAGCTAGAACATTTGAGGCTAGTTAGTGGCTCAAAATAGTTCTTTCATGACATATAGCAATGGGATTTTTAAATCATAATACTTAACCACAATGATAGGCATAACTTGGATTGATATCCAGTAAATCTGAAAATCTAGAGTCCTTAGCTTTTTTTTAAAGTTGGACTAAATACCCTGCAGTTAGGCTTTTAAGAAGTTTGATTACCATGTTGTAGTGACCCTCTTTCATATACTGCTGCTAAATGATTATATTTTTACTTCCAACACTCAAATTCCCTTGCTAGTTTCTTAGCACTTCCTAGCAAATACTTGTCCCAATTTTTTTCCTCCACATTTTACCCAATACATTTCTGGAATGACACTTGTAATTTTTATTCTCTTCAGTTTTTATGAAAAAAGAAATCTTGTTTTTATTTTTATCCATCCTACTTTTATTACAAGAGTATATATGATAAATATTCAAGTAAGAAATAAGTTTTATTAAGAGGTCAACATATGACCAAAGAGACAGGTGTTCATAAAAGATTATACTAGCATGTGGAAGTTACATCTTAATTCTTTCTCTATAGTTATAATAGAGGTTCCAGATACATGAATTACAGTCTAAATATGCCTTCTCACTCCATGTAAAAACAGCAGGATATGTTTCCTTGACTTATAGCTTGACTTCATGCATAAATAGGCATTTTTATATTTTCAGGGGTAGCATTTTTGAGGAGAGAGATAGTGGAGATCTGTGGAGAAATAAAAGTTTAGCTGATGTTGAAAAACCTGGCTTGATTCTGGCATAATCAGCATTAACTAGCACAGGAATAGCTTATTTTATTCTCACTTACGCTTTTGAATTTATTAATTTTATGCAAAAATAAAAAAGCTAAATAAAATGCATTTTTTTTTCCTCTCAGTGTAGAACATGAGACTTCTTCTAATTCCTCTTTCCTCACCTATATCTAATATGAAGATCTCAGTCAAGTTTCCCCTGCTCTGTTAAGAGTGTCTGCTCATTCAGATATTTCATTCTTGACAGGTATAAATTAAAATGTCAATCTCTACAGTTATTTTCCTCTCACTCACAAAAGTGACATATATGGAAGGCTAACCACAATCCAAATGAAATATGTAAGAGTTTTTTTTAGTGAAACAAAAAATAAAAAGAAATAGCTCAGGAGATGAGATTTTTGAAGAGTTAAGGTTTGAAACTGTTTAGATGCCTCTTATCTTACAGGGCTTTTTCCCCTTTAGAAATAGTATTGTAGCAGGCTTTGCCCAAGTCTACTGCCCACAAGTAGAAATATTAAAGGAAAGAAGCTGACGTGTTGCTTCCTTGTCATGCAAGGTTGAAAATAAAGATAAAGCTTTCACCTGAAATTGGATCCTGTGCATCAGAGTGTTGCTTTTGTCCTAAGACCACAGTCAAAACATATATTCAAAAGCCACATGTTAGATCTGCTCTGTTCTGTATAAGTGAGCAATTTCCCGTATTTTAATAATATTTTAATTAAAAAGCATGTACTTTTTCCAGTGAAGCAGCATTCTATTAGTGTATGAATACTTTGATTCCTAAAGAAATTAATTTTTTTTCTGAAAAAATGTAGTCTGTTTTTCCCTACTATGCAATGTTGTTGTCTTTTCAGCAGGGACTTTATCCCTGGCAAATGTATTTTAGACATATTAATATGTTAAAAGTTGCTTTTTAAACACACCATATGAGTGTTTTTTCCAGTGCAATATACTAGATGAATGCTTATTTAATTTATATAAGACCCAGAACAGATTATAAAATCTTTTATGAAAGATGTGATAAATGTCACTTATTGCTCATTTATAAAATGTTTGTCACTGTAGGCTACGTATTTAGGTCAGATTAAATTGCAAAGAAAATAATGACTCAAGTGTCAATAAACAGTGTTTGCTCTACACCAAATGAAAGACTTCTGTTCCTAACTAGAAAAGATTTTAAGTACAGGAAGAATCTGAAATTGCAGTTGTACAAAAGAAAAAATTGAGAAGAAAACTTATTACAGCATTGGTTCTCATTTAAAATAGCTTTTCTTGTCATAGAGCCACTGAATGAGTCTTTACTTATCTATTGGACACTGCTTACAAGTGTGTAACAATATGGCATTTTTGTTATGCCATCCATTCTCTATAGAGTTGTTAAATAATATATAGGTTGTAAGGGATATCTAGAGGTCATCTGGCTCATCTTAGACAATTTATCTGTTGGAGACTTAGTCATATATGATCTCTTCAACAACATGCTCCACTGAAAGACTTTACATAGAAGGGGGAACACATATTTAATTTATTCCTTAAATAGGCTTTCTCATTTTCAGAATTTGCAGAATAGTTCTTAACACTGAATTTATATGTTGCACTAGGGCAGCTCTCATACTCCATAACACATTGATACCAGAAAACTTGCAGTACTCCTGGAGAACAGTTAGTCCTAACTGCTGAGTCTTACACTTGTGGTAGGATGAATTTAATAGCCTTATCTTCCCTTGAAAGAGCCAAAAGAGAGAATTCTTTTAGCTAATTACTGTAAGTTTTATGTAATAACACATATTTTTATCCTCTGTTATACCAGCGGAATCTCCAGGAGTTACAAAGGATAAATAAATCGAGGCAAATATTTGGCCTATTGGCTTTGTGTTTTCGGCCAAGATTAAGATGTATTTTCCTTCGATGCAAATATTGACCTCCTTTTTGTTTTGATCAATACTTAGTTATTGACTCAATCTCAATAGATATCCAAACAAAGATCAATGTTTGTTTATTGCAATCAGTAGGAATTACATATACGTGGGGAGCAAATAATGGATTTCCAAGAATTTTCTGATAACAGCTTACTTAAATTTCTAAGAGGCAACACTTCTCAGAGGAATAAGTACCATCTTTAGCCTTCCTAGTGATATTAAAGCACCTGAAATTTTCCATATTCTTCTATTTAAAAATTATTTTGTGTTTGGCCTTTGTTCCAAGAAATGTGGTAAGATTTATGAAGGCTTCTTAGGAAGAGAATAAGATGTCTTTGGCAGATATTATGGTTGTCTACTCTGAGACTTGAGATTAGTGTGTTCCCAGCATAGTCATGAATTTCCCTTATGTTCCCTGACCCTTATTTACCAAGTGTGGGAAAGAGAAGCTGTGGTACCATGCAAGACCTGGAAGACACCTTTACCTCCACTTTTCATGTGACCCTCTATAGGGCCTGCCGTACTTTGTGTGGTTGATGTTTCTTTCACAGGTTAACCAGAGGCCTTTTAAAAGATCAGTCTGCCTAAGACTGAATTTTGCCTGCATGGGTCTCAGTTATTTTTCTTGTCTCTTCTAAATATGAATGCTCATTTCTGTTTTCTTATGCTTTTAGTGGAAGTGGTGGGAAAGAGAATAAATGAACTGCACTAGCGTCTACTAGTAATGGCATGCATTTATCTCCATTACTGTCATGCACATTAAATATGTATAGAATCAGATTAATATCTTTTAAAAAATGTGAGGAAAATATGAATAACATCGGGGGCTGAATGTTGGTCAGGTTTGTAGCCTTTTTCAGTTCAGTGTTCCTAAGAATCTTTTTTTTTTTTTTTTTTTTTTTTTTTTTCATTAGAGGAGAGTTGTTTGCACTGTTTTCCAGACTTCTAATGCATTTCTTCAGTTGCATATGATGTGCCTTCTCTTCATAGCTCTTTGGGCTACCTGTGGGGGGTGGGGAGAGGGGATGAACAAAGAAAACAAACTCCAGAACACCACACTGAACAACAGAAAACAACTGAGGTTGCAGTCATCTGAAGAAGCAGATAGTTAAAACGCAATCAGAGACCTATCACTTCTTTGAGTTGCAAGTAATAAATATTAAGTGAAAGCTGAAAGCACACTGCTTGTGGAAAAGTTCACTAACTGAATTTATTCACCAAAACATGAGCAAATGCCTAAAGAGTCTTTTTTTTTTTTCCTGTTAACAGGCTGAATTCATTGGTTAAATTATTTGTCACCAGATAAATATGTTGCTTAATGATCCGCAGAGCAATTAACCTGTCACTTTGCACACTAATTTACTAAATCCTTTCCAATCTCTTTTTATATTAAGCCTTTATTGTTAATTTGAAGAGATTAAATATTTATTTAAATATATTTAATATTTCCTGATAAGGTGTTTAAAATAAATCTGCTTCAGAAACTAATTGATACCAGGGAAATGAATCTGATATTACTATTGAAAGTATTCTTGAAATGTAAGGAATATTTGGAGGCTAAGCCAAGCCCATGCTCAGAGCAGGGTCAGATAGAGCAGGGGTTACACAGACTCTGTCCTGCTGGGTTTTGAGTATCTCCAAAGACAGGCTCCATAATGTCTCTAGGCAAGCTGTGCTGATATTTGACCACCCTCACAGTAACAAACATCTTTTGTTTGGTTGGTTTTAAAACAACTTAAATATTTGTGCCGATTTTCTTGACTTTTGCCAGTATTTATGCACATTGAGATTCTCCTGAGCCTTTTATTCTCAAGGCTAGTCAGTCCCAGCTCTCTCAGCCTTTCTTCATATGTCAGATGCTTCAGTCACTTCAGCATCTCTGCCACCTTTGGCTGGAGATGATCCAGCATGTCCTTGTCTCTTGTACTGGGGAGCTGATAACTGGGTGCAGTGCTTTAGGTGTGTCTCAGTAGAGCTGAGCTGAGGGGAAGGCTCATCTCCCTTGACCTTCTGGCAGTGCTCTCCTGAATACAGTCCAGCATCAGGCTGGGTGCCTTTACTTCTCAACTACTTTGATTCTAGAATTTTTAATCAAAATGACAAATAACACAATTTAACTGTATTTTACTGTGCTGCTTTTATGTGTGAATGTATACATCTGTTTATTGATTCTGTATTAGATAACTTCTGAGTCTTATTTTGCAGCCACAAACAGCAATGCAACAATGTGATAATTAGTGTTCTCCTCAACTTTGGTACAGAGCCTGCAACACTGGATAAATATAAGAGAACACTGTTTTCTCACCAGATAATGTACACTGTCAAGCAGGGAATCCCTTCATGCTTTTCAGGCAGAACCAAATTTCTCTAAAGTGGGTAGTATGCTTGCTTATTATCTCAGCCATTAGCCACAGTTTAAATATTATATTTAAAAGAAATCAGACTTGTCATTTTAATGAAGAGAAAGAAGTTGATAGGAAGAAAGAAGCGTGGCCTTGCTTTCTTTCATACAGTATTTGGGACTTTAAGAAGCAGAGGTGATGCCTGCTTGTTAAAAAACCTGCACAAGCCTGAATTTCAAATGACATTCCAGATAAAAATAATAAAAACTTTCTGATGTGATAAAGGTATCTATTCTTTAAATAGAGATATCCTTTCTGAAAGGTGGATGATAAAAGGTTTAAGATAAGATTCTGTCATTCCTGTTTACCTAACTAATCAGGCAGGCTTTAGCATTACTGCTAAACTCAGTGCAACACCATGAGGGCATTTCTGACTTAATATGAGTGATGGTCATGCTTTTGAAGCAGATCTCTGCATCATGCCACTCGCTGTTCCCAGGTCTGCATTACAGAGCACTCTGAGTATGACACAGATTCCTTCCAGCTGAAACAAAACTGCAGAATGCTTAATGCATTCCAGCTCTAAAAGATATTCAGTCCCTGGGACCAGATCAGAGATGGTTCCTCATGACTAGATAGTGGAAGATCTAGGTTTGGAAATCAGAAATCCTTGTACTCTCTGCTTTGCTCTAAATACAAGCAAATTAACAGCGTTACAAAACTGAAAGAATTAAAAGATTTAACAATTAGTAAATTATCTCTTTTTAGGTAATGGACTTTGTTTCTTTTTTCTTAAGGAGTTACCATATAATAGAGATCCAAATAAAGTACAGAAACTTTGCACTCCCAAGTAAATACATGTTAAGAATGTTACTTTACTTAGATGGTTGATTTTTAATTGATCTGTTAAAATTCTCTTCAGACAGCAATTAGTCATAGACTGTCAACAAGTAAAAACAAGACTGTAATTATTAACTCACAGGGATATGTTGCTGTTCATAATCAGATATAGATATGATATCCAATTTTATAATTTCATAAAAATGTTCAAGCAAATTACAGCCTTGCAATAACTTGATGGCAGTTTTATCTTTGATGTATCTTTGTCGCTAGTTAATATTGGCATAACATCATCTTGTAAAAATGGTTGTCTTTATAATCAAATGTAGTATGTGGTAGGGAGAAAATGTGTGCTAATGAAGAAGCAATACATATTGGAAGTGTTTGAACAGTTTTACTTCCCATTAAAGAAAAAAAACAAACAAAAAAAACCCCACAATAAAAAAATCCATTATTAATCCAAAAGCTATTCATGGACGAGCATCTGGCCATCTACATACCAGCCATTTTCTGGCATTTATTTCTGATGCTGAGTAAGTGCACTGTTGCAATGGTGTGGGAGGTTTTTTGGTGTTTTTTTTTTTTTAATAGGGCTACTGGTATCACAGGTACTGAATGTTCCCATAGTGCTATGACTTGCAAGCAGATGGTGTGAGTACACCAAGAGGAAAGAAAACGAAAATCCCATTCAGAAGCAGGATGGGATGCTGCTGAAGGCTAGCATCAGGCTTGCATGACAGACCTAAGGACTGTTCAAAGGTTTTGGGTTTTTTTTGTCTGTCCCTTTCTTCTGTGGCATCCAGATTCTGGCACAATATTTACTACTGTGTACTGTACTGTTGCTACAATATCCTTGTTTGCTTTTTTTAAAAACCACGGAATGTTACTATCAGTCATTTGGACTTGCCTACTGGGAAGGCAACCCCTTGCTCTGGGTGCCAGGTGTGGCAGTATCCCTCCTATGTTCTGGGCAGGCTATGCATGGGTATCTTTGCTGCGTGAAAGAACGTGGAGAAGCCTGGCCCTCATTTTCATTTGAGTCATTTAAATAACTACTTTCAAGCAGCAGTTCTGATTGGAAGGTTTAAGCAATTCTGAATAGACGGTGTGTCTGATGTGTTTCTGCTGCTTTTTCTAGTTGCACTTCAGTGGGTTGCTTTAGAGTTGTGTCAGAAGGGGAAAATAACCAGGAGAGGTTGTTTCAAATCTTCAGTGATTATACTGAACACAAAACATATAGTATTAAGGATAACATTACAAGTTCTTAAAGTCATTTGTTCCCCAGTTAAATTATTTTGAGATACACTGCACATGTCACACTTTCAGTAGGTCTGTGAGGGGATGGCATTAGATGATGGTTGAAGAACAAGAGCCTACAAGAGTACTGAGCACAGTAGTCCCACTAACAGTCCAGAAGAGCAAAGCAGAAAATTGTGGAGACAATGAAGCAATTTAAAAGTTGAAAAACACCCATTAAATATGAGATGTGATTGCACCATTGACTTTTTCCTCGTTCATGTGATTATTCAGTATTTCTTCTGCAACCTTATATTCTGAAATGTCAGCAGTAAGTGGGCCTAATAGGATCTCCTAACTTGCTTTATTTTTGTGGTTCAAAATTTACCATGACTGTTTGCATCCGAACTCCTATAACTTGGACTTTCAGCTGGCCTTTCAACCAATCTATTTATGACCTCACCTTCCAGAACTGGGTAAGGCTAGATATGTACAACACAGCTGTGTTGCACAATGCATCTGCATTTCATCATTATAAAACTGGTTACAATGGCAAAGGATAAAAGTGGTAACATCTCCAACTGTTGATCACTGATATATCTGTTTAGCTCTCATTACTGCTAAATTAAAGCCCTAATCATCAATGTCAGATGTGTTGGTAAGAACAGAAATATGGAAAAATGGCCTGGGAAGAAGCCAGTTGAATTAAATTTACTGGCATGATTATATCAGCTAATAACTTTGATTTGTATAACCTGTGACTGTCTAAGAGAAGGTAATTACTATTCCAGCCAGGAAAAATAAATAAGTATGCAGCAATATTCTTCAGATTCTCATACTGAAAGACCCATTGTATGGCCACCACAGAAAAATCTGAATAAATATTGTGCCATTCTGTTAAAAATGAAAGAGGGTAATATGCTGTAAAACGTGCAAACAACACAGTATTGAGAGAAGGAAACAAAGAGACAGCAGATGCTGTTTTCCAGACTAAATCTCCTCTGATGCACTCCAGGGACCTCATTTAATCAAGTATCATTCTCACACTTCATCACGTATATTATTCAGAAATGATGAAGAATTCTGGGAATAAATTAGTCATTTCAGGATATTTTTTTTTAAATTTATTATTATTCAAGCTATTTTGAAAAATTTTAGTTTTTCCTTTATTTCTCTTAGAGGCTCCCAGCTCAGCTTAGTCAGAAACTGCTACTTGCAGGGTCCTGAAGATGAGGACCCTGATGTCTCTTTATAAAAGTAATTTTTCTTGGGCATACCTTCTTTTATTCTCTCTACCTCTGATTGTCAGACTTAAAAACGCTTCTTTCAGTGCCATCTGACTTAGGGGAATGTCTATACCAATCCTATGGTAATCTTTTTTTTTTTCTCAGGCTGTGTGCATTAATGTGACTTAGCAAAAGAACTCTTCACCAAAATTATTTCCATTTTTTCTCATGTCTTTTTGACTGTTGATTTTTCCCTGCCCTCTTACAGTATCCACTGCTGTTTACCTTTAGCACTTTCCTTGTCAATTTTATAATAATGGTGCAGAATAACTTGACACTGTCCAGGCAAATAAATTCAGCAGTTTCTTGAAGAGCTTATACAAGCTGATACTTCTCTGGGAAGGATTCTGTCATATTTAATCACACAGGGTGCCTTAGCTTGTATGTTAGCTGGGCAACTGTGAGCTGCTGTCCAGCTGCTATAAACTACCGGAGTGTGGCTTTCACGCAAGATCACGAATTTGTAAATAGTAGCTCTCTTCAATTATTTTCAATAGAGAGATTTCAATTAGGTTAATATAACTTATACACCCTCCATACTTGGCGATGTCTGGGTGATAAATTGGGCAGCCGTATGATGAACTGCATTTATCCTATACAGTGTCTCTTCACTCTGCACGTTCATCTGCTCCTGGGCACTTCAGGCCTTTGCCAAATGTTATGTAGTCAAGGAGGAAAGCATGCATTATAGGAACTAAATGAAGTTAGATTTGACTTGAAAATGCAAGGGGTCAAGGATGGTTATTAAAGAAAATCACTCTCTGTATGTGTATATATTTTGTACATATCTTCATATTTTCTCTCGGATGTCACTATTTTGCCAAAAATAACCTAGCCTTTACTAGAAATCAAGGAGAATTGTCACTAAACTTTTTCTGGTTTTACTAAAAAATTATTTTGTTATTTTAAAAGGAATAAATACTGGCTTTTGATTGGAAAGGAAAAAAAAATTTCTGTTGATTTCCTATTAATGGAAGAAAATATTATTCCACAGAAATAGGAAAATGTAAGGATAATTTTCAGTGAAGATGTTGAATCTTGATGAAAGTTGAAATTATGTAATACAAGTTACTCAGTCAAGCAACAGGCATTAACTCTGGGACCTTGCTTCTAAACTGCAAAGGTGTTTTGCAGCCCATCTTCGTTCCTCATTGTCATCCACACATTTAGCTGAATGCTCATCTCCCAGAGAACTGTCTGGGAGATGCCTTGCGTTCCCTGCAGCCCATCAGCCCTGATTTCCCTCCTGCGGAAAGGGAGGAGTAGGAATGAGGAATTTAGTAATTATTTGCTTTCAGGCTTTTTCCCAGCAGCTCTGGGGTGGCATGTGGCTAAAGAAGGCATCTGAGCCTGACAACAAAGATTCCAAAGACTGGATGAAAAATTCTTAGTATTTCCAGTGTCAGGTTTATTTGTGCATGTGAATAATAAACTTCAAAGCATCCTGGCCTGTTTTGTGTTTAGGATGCTCATCCTCCATTTAGCAAATGTACAAATTAACAGGAGAAACAGAAATTCTAAAGAGCCAACTGAAAATAATGAAAAAAAATTAAAAAGAAAAAACCATATTGAAAATCCCTGTAGGATTGTAGAACAAGCTGCTTTCAAGTGCTCAACTATTGTAAAAACTGTGGTCTATTCCTGGAGAGTCCTGGAAGGGATGAGCAGAGCAGTTTCAAGTTCCATTCCATGTAACTTTTCTCCTTTTGTCTTGTGATGTTTGTTTTCCTATCCTTTCATATTCTGTTCACTTCTTCTAGACAATACAAAAATCTCAGCATGCCAAACTGACCAAATGCAATAACTTGCTTGCTTTGTCTGCAATATTGGTTGAACAGGAACTTCAGGGCAGAATTATGAACTTCACATGCTGTAGTGTGATGGCTTACAATAAAATGAGTTCCATTATTTACAAATAAAAATGGATCTTTTTAATGGGCTTTCTTACTGCAGAATAGCAGTCTCTGGAAAGCCCTGTCTGTGAGAACCCAATGGGAACTGCACCATAGAGATGTAGAAAACTCTATTACTTTGCAGTTACTCGTGTGTGCTGTGCTGTGATTCACGGCAATGAACTTCACGAACAAGAGACTTGTGTAGGTGATACAGCATTTTAATGAACTAAGTGATCACATTAAAAGATCACAGTTCAAATCCTCATTAAACCTGTATTCTATAAGCAAAATGAGAAGGTATTTAACAATATGTGCTGTGATATTGTAAAAGTTCATTCCAACTGGAGGTCTAAGCTTAAAAAATATTAACACCAATTTGTATAGTGCATGATGGGGTAACTAATTTATAGAGTGTATTTCGCCAGCAAGCATCTAGTGTCTAATGAAATGCAAGGTTTTATACTCTGCACATGACCATACAAGTACAATATCACAAGTATGAGATCCATACAACTCAAGAGCTTTCTTTATTGGTAATAAGCCTTTGGCTTCCCTAAAGGATTTTTAGATTTTCTCAAAAACAAGACAAAAATGTATTGCAACATAGTGGAAGAAATGGAGTAAACTATAAAGAGACAGGTGAGGGTGGTGAGGCACTGGCACAGGTTGCCCAGAGAAGCTGTGGATGCCCCATCCTTAGAGATGTTCAAGGCCAGGTTGGATCGGGCTTTAAGCAACCTGGTCCAGTGGAAGGTGCCCCTGCCCACGGCTGGGGAGTTAGAACAAGATGATCTTGAAGGTCCCGTCCAACCTGAACTGTTCTATGATTCTTTGATGGTTAGTGTTGGGTAAATAAGAACTGAATGGCCAGTTTAAGAATTCCTATGCTTAGATTATGTCTAGTAGATTTGAACACATAACAAAACTACTTCACACTGACCTGTTAAAACAGTGATTGCAATGCTTCAATTTGTTAGACTTTGTGCTTCTGATTTCCAGTAGGATTAGGTCACCATTTTCTTCCGTAAACTAAGCAGTTTACATACAATTCATTACTTTGGGTTTTGTTACAATTTGAAAAGATGGAAATTATCATCCTTGCGATATGTGCATATTTATTTGCATGTTTATAAATAATTTATCTAGTTCTTTCTGAATTCATGAGCACCAGGTAGTTGTACCATGAAAGACAGAGGAACGTTTATTGAAGCCAATGTTATAGCAAGTGCTCATTTATTTTTTGGCATACCTTCAACAGGTTGCATCATTCAAAGAGGGAAACAACTTTTCTGTCTTGCTGCAATAGTTTACCTGCATCTCTTTGTGAGCTGCCAGTTTTTTACTGAGTTGTTTTCTCTGGGAATGCAATGCAGTACCATAGTTGGAAGCCGTGTCATCACATCTACTGAATATTGATCTGACGTGATTGCCGTTATTCCTTCCTGAGATTGTTCTTTCTTTTCTGTCTTTAAGAAATTAGTTTACTGTACTGTAGTTCTTAATTATAGATCGTGTAAGGAAGCAGGCTGCTGCCGTGGTTCAGATGTAAGAGGCTGTTCAGAGGGTTGTGAAACTTTTGTGAAGTATTTCAGGAAATTAAGGAAAAAGATGACACTATTTCCTCTGTGCTGAAGAGATGGAGAATGTTGCTTATCGGGATATTATTTGATCTGTATTGTTGCCGTGGACCAGTCAAGGCTGAGGATTGCTGGAATTTGTCCACTAGAGTTTATAATGGAATGTGATACATGATATAGGAGAGAACTGCAGTACATTAATGTGGAATCAAAACACACAGACTGTAAAAATCTTAGCATTCTATGTATTCTGCTTTTCTTAGACTTTTATTTCTATAATCTTTCAACCAGCTCCGAAGCAAGCATATGACCTTGCTGATAAAATCGTATTTAGAATTTTTGTGAAAATAATAGGCATGTTTTCAAAGCAGGCTTCTTTATATGCTAAGCTCCTCTTAATTATCAGTGCCCACTCAAACATACCATCACCTACTATATTTAAAAACCTGTATGGAAGTTTTGTGGGTATCCAAAAGTATTTTTCTACTGTTCTAAATCATGTATCGTGCTGAGTATAATTATTAAATGTAAGAATTATTAGCACTACATACACCTAATTCTCTTTCACTTAACAGATGGTTTGTGAATATCTGGGATGACTTAGTAGCCGTGAAATGATTCATACCTCAGCTATCTGAACACATGGCTACCTTTCATCACTTGTGCTGATTCTAAGAGCTGGCTTAATAACCCAGTTTTTAAAATATTTTCTGTTCTTTAAACAGCATATGCCATAGCATATTTTTAGTAAGGTATGAAACCCACAAATGTAAACTGTACTTTGAGCTTCTAGCGGCCAGTCTTTCTTTCTTTTGATGTTTGTATAACTTCAGTTTCATTGCTTGTTGAATCAATATCATTCATCTGATGAAGAACGACATCCTATCATAAGTCTATAAAACCTGTCAGAATTTCCAGAATGTGAATCTGTACCTGGCATTCTCATGCTTGTCTTTTTATTTGCATGTTTGGGATGGATTACTTCCTCCTCTTTTTCTTGCTTTCTCATTTGTTTTCTCACCTTCTCTCTTGCTTTCCTGCCCCTCTTCTGTCTGTCTTTCTGTCCTCCTTTCCTGCTCTTGAATAGTCAAACAACCTGCTGCTTTATCACTTTCTTGGTTCGCTATACTTCACACAGTACTATTTGTTTCTCTTCGGCAAATTTTAGCTTCTGTTGCTTGCTTCATAATAACCCCTTTATCAGAGAGTGCGTGAGTTCTGCAAGTTTGAAAATCTGTGGCATATTGATCCATTATCTCAAACAGTTCTGGCCACAAATGGAGCAATGATGTGTTTCATACAAAGAAAGTCACAGCCAAATTAAGTTTTCTAAAAGGTGAATGTGTTCTAACTTATCAATGCCATTTTTTCTTCCATGTGCTGGAACAATGGAGGTGATCAGTAAGGCAGAAAAAATATTTCTTATATTGTAGCAATGTTTTCTGTGGAATTTGAGTGCATACCACTGATTCCTAATCAGGTACAAAGCAATGATGAGTACTAGTTTCTTGTATCATTTAGAAACTCAGCTGCAACCCATTGTAAGAGGGCAGTACACTGAAAAAAAAAAAAAAAAACCAAAAAACAAAACCCCAGAAAACCTAAAATAACTGCTTGCAAACTGCAGGAATTGGGACTCTGATTTTCTTGCATAATTTACAATTGTTCAAGAATTTACATATTGACAGATGTATCCTTTATTGAACACAAACATAGATTAAGGTGTAAATAGAAAAAAAAAAACAACAAACAAACAAAAAACAAAAAGTGAAGCAGTTCATGGAAGGACACTTGAGCTAGTGACAAAGCCAAGAGCAAGCTCATACTTTACCTTAAGTTTTTGTGAAGCTCTGCACAACTGACTTGGAAGTTTTGTCTTTAAATATCAGCCCTAACTGGGTCTCTTTGATGCAGCATTTTTGTTTCACAGTGATGCTGTAATATTGTAACAATCGAGGTAAAACTATGTGTATTCCCACAGTACTTCGGATTAGTGTTAAAAATGCTTTGAAGCTGCTGAAGAATTTTCTCTCTATTAGTTAGTGCTAGATACACATGGATTTGTTGTTAATTAGCAATATTTAACAGAGTTCGGCATCTAAAAATGGAAGCAAAGCATATGGGGGTCTATCTTCAGCTGGTGTAAGCTGGCACAATTTAATAGGAAATCAATAGAATTGTCCAAGTATACAGTGGCCAAAGTTCCAGCTCCATGTTTATGATCTCATAGCTTGCTGCTTATGCCACAATGAATTCCAGTAACTCAGCAATAAGGGGGCAGAAACTCCAGAAATGCTTGGTTAGTCTGGATGTAATTTTGGTTTTGAATTCCACACAGGAATTCCTGGAGTTTTTTGCCTTCCTCACTCTCATGATCATCATGTAAGATGCCAGAAACGAGATTTTACTGTGCCTCTTTCTTTGCAAGAAGAATGCGTTGTGCACAGAGCAAGGAAGAATAAATACATTTTAGAAGCAACTTGCTGAGCTGGTTGTAGTTTTCAGCCCTACAAATCATTATTAGAATTCCAAGTAAATACATTGAGGCAGCACTGATTGCGTTAATACCTTGTGTACTCATCAGTCACAAATATCAGTATTCACTGCCACGTGCCTCACTGGTTTCAGGGTTATACATGCTTGAAACACTCAAGTTTGTTTTGCAGTTGCTACATTTTCTGCACCTTCCCTCTTATGAGACTGGTTCCTGAGTCTTCAACACACACCTTTGTCTGCAGAAGTCAGGGATACTAAGGGATACTATTACTCCATCTGATCTTGCTTTGCCCTAGGCTTTAAAAAAAAAAACCAAAACAAAACAAAAACCAACAACTTGACCCATGCAATGTTTTAAATTGAGACCAAAGAACCACAGTAATTAATGTGGCTCTTGACAGAAGTATGGTAGCATAAGAACATGAAAAACCCTGGAGTTTGACCCAAAGACACTGCATGATCTCTGCCTGCAGCTCCGTGGGATCTCTGTCACAGCCAGGGCCACATCAGTATGTTTGCAGTGACACTGCTTTGCACCTGGATCTGTGTTGAGGAGTAGCCTTCCATTTCCCCAGTCATGCCATTTCCATACTGTTTTAAGGAAATTTTACTCTGCGCTTAGTATAGACTAATAATCTAATTTTTATTTTCCTTAAAAAAAAAAAATGCATGCAATTCCATGGATATCTTGTAAACTTATTTTGGTAAGCTAGTTTTCTCATTTTACATATTAAATATCTATTGTATTATTATTAGTGCAAGAATAGCAGCCCAAAAGTAAGGCACTAAAAGGAAAGTAGCTTGGGCTTAGCTGTAGGTATGAAAAAAGAATAACAATTGAGGTATGTATGTTTCTAGTAGTGATTTGCTCACATGTGCTGCAGATCTGTTATTACAGTGGGTTCTAATGTTTCTCTGGAGAGATCAATTATTTACTCTGCTTAACTATGTTAATGGTGTGTCAATGTAATTTATGACATCCAAGCACCAAATTGCAGGAAAGTGTGGTAATGCACTGTAAGTTGTCTGAAATTGCCAAGTGATACCGGAGATGATATCCCCATTTCAGTTGTAATGCCAGTTCCCTTCAGAGGCATGAATCCTCCTGGGAATCTCCAGCTTCATCAGTCAGATGCTTCTGGCTATGATCGAGGGGGAAATTAGGTTTCTGTAATCTGTGCTTTTGAAAGATAAAGGAGCAGATCCTTCGCTGGTGTACATTGTTAATACATCCACTGATGTCTGCAAACCTATTCTATATGATATCAGCCAACACATCCTCTTAAAGGCAAATCATGACTGGGTACTAAGGAGTTGGACTGAATGTAAACATTCAAGATCTGATGAAAGCTTAGCTTTGGATGCAACCTGTCTTCTTCAGACCCCTCTCTATCCAGTTTCAACTCTTATTTGCATTTAGCACAAATTTTTTTTTTATTCCAGGATCATTCAGATGACAAGTGTTAGGAGACAGTTTCGTTAGAATCTTGTTTGGCTTGAGATTATTGTTGCTTTTCTCAGTTGACTTGTTTATTGCTCCTAAGCTTAGTAGACTTTTGTTTATACCTTTCTTTGTGTGAAAATGACATATGTTGGGTTTTGGCCAGGTTAGTGACAGTCAGAAATGGTTTTAGTTGGTCATTCATCATCCTGCACTATGCTTGTAAAATTCTTGTCCAATTCTTAGTAGAGACGTGCGTGTCTTCATAAAATGTTACAGTACAGTTAGTACTTATTGGTGGGCACACACATCAAAGTTTCAACAACCACCTTTTCCTTTACTCTGTGTTCTTTGTAAGTTTTATTATTGGCACTAATATTTATGTATTTACTCTTTTTGTAACTGTAGTGCTTAGGAACTTCTGTCAGAGAGGAGGAATTTTCCTGGTAGCTCTCCCAGACTTTGTCAAGAAAAAATGATTGCAATTATTCACGCAAGTTTTCACAATTTCTTAACATAACTTCTTTCTAATCAGTGCATCACATTAAAACACTTAATTCAAACTGATCACACAATTACAATGAATTCTAAGGTAATTTTATACAAAAATGACATTAAAGTTTTAGGGTTTTCAACAAAGAATGAAAATAAGTTAAAAATTTCTAACTAGAAAAAACTTTAAAAAGTAGAATATCACAGAAATTGAGACAAGGTCATGGTTTTGCATGTAAACTTTGTCTTGGTTCCATACGATTTTTCCATTAGCTTATCAGTGAACATAACTGGCTCACATCTCCAGTTTCCTTCAGTTGAACACCACGATTACTTGAATGTGAAATCTCTATTTGATTTAATGATGAAAATGTTTCTTCATTTCCTTTATTACAAAATACACTTAGGCGAAATACCAATACTGAATTTAGTGTCCAGCAGCTAGGAAATTCAGTTGACTGTTTTAGGCAAGATATCCAGTATGCTGCAATATCATCAGCATGGAACCAGGCAAGTCTAGCAGATTAAATAATAAACAATGAGAGGCTCACTGACTCTGGAGAGGTTACAAGCACAGTCTCTTCAGGAACAATATAAAACAAATTTTCTCGATATCTCAACACTATTACTACACTTGTACATTTATATTTATAATTATAATATAAAAAGATTGCCTGTTTTTTAACAATGGTAAGAAAGCTTACACTTATTTAGTATTTCCATTCTCAAGGATCATAATGGATAAATATCAACTATATTTCAGTGTCTCTGTAAGCTTTCATTGCCAAGAAGATAAGACATGAGAAAATTTGGAAACACTTAACAGCTGTCTCATAACTTATAGCTCTTATTATTCACCAATTCCCAGACAAATTTTAATTAGTTTTGTCTGTTTGTTTATCCTTAGCATACATACTTGACACCTCATTTAATTGCTGCATTTGCCCATATCTCAGCATGGTACTTGTGTAGCTTTTCTGTGCTGGAGGGACCTGCCTGCTTCACCCTCATCACATTACTAATACAAGTGCTAGAAAAGATGCTAAAAGCCTATGCATTTTGCCTGTGTTACCCTGTCAGTCTGCACATATGTAATTCCCAAACGGGAGTTGCATCTGTATTTCCAAAGATCTCATTCTATTGTATGCTGTAAGATAGGTAGACAGTAATTAAAAATTTGTGACAGGAAAAATCAAATCCCCAATGAAATGCAGTTTCAAATCCATGCAGAATACAAGGTGTTGTGTCCAGATAAATGAAAAATGAAAAGGATCATGGATAATTTGACTGGGATGAAAGTGGCATAAGAAAAGAAATAAGATTAGCAATGATGTTGCATGAAAGAAAAATATAAGTAGCCACAGCACTCAAATAAAATATAAAAATGTTATTCTTCACATCTATTATGAGCTGTAAAGCACAGGTCCACACTTTCTTTCTGTGTGTGTCTACATTGTGCATCAGAGTGCAGTGCCTTGAGCTAGCAGAACCTGAACTGAATGTACCCCACACCTCCCCATGCTGGCTGCCCTTACAGGAGTAAATACGAGGGCTGAGGCGTGGAGCTGAGCCCTGTCCCGTGGCACCACCCTCTCTAGACTGTTCCCCAGCAGGATCTTGACTGCAGTGCTCAGATGCCTTCCCAGCATCAGGAGGCAGCACGGGGCAGAAACCCCATCCCTGTAGGCAGGGCCAGCTTTTCACCTGTGTTTGAAGGAGGAAGGGATCTCAGCCTGTGAGCGTCACTACAAGCGTGGGGCAGATCTGCAACTGAGTGGTGTCGCCTGCCTGGTGAACATGTCAGCATCCTCTGGCCTGGTTTATCTTGTCTAGATATTTATGCAATGCATTCCCCCTGGCTGTTGTCCCTGGGTGAGCACAGGTACGGTTGGATCGGATTTAGCTACCTCCTCTCCCTCCCTCTTCCTCAGAGGTAAAATCATATTTGCTGGAAATGAATTGGAGGGACGGTCACTTGCTGTCATGTTTCATAGAGTACATAACCAGCCTAGATCTCTTGTCAAGAAAATGAAATGAACTTACTATGTCTGGATGACCTTCAGGAAAATGAATAACTATTTTGTAAGCTTATCATGACATACCTAATATTGAAGAATAGTGGATATTCCATTAAAAAAACCCCACCCATATATTCTGCTGTTATCCTTGCATTTTGCTCCAAATTCTGCTTAGCATTTGGATAATTTGAAACACATGTACCTACATAGTCCCCTGACTTTGTTTCAATTCTGCCACTCACGTTTGCTGGATAACTGGTGAAACTGTGGATTCTACTGGACAGAAAGTAAGATCGGTGTTTGTAGTAGTTGAATGTAATGTCCACAGTTCACTATTATACAACAGACATGTCTTATAGCATGATTTGCTGGAAAGTATGTTTTTCTAAATAAAAGTGTTTTATTGTCACTAGTACCTTGTGTTCCCAATAGATGGTTACAAGGTTCCTGATAGTAATACTAAAATTAGGTGAATCAAACTTGAAAGAGAACTTCCGTACAGGGAGTGCTACATTAATTTCAACTGCTCCTTTGCTGTCTTGTCTACCACAAAAAAAAAAAAGGAAAATAAAAAAAAAACACCTCACCCTCCCTGAGCGTTTTAAAGAGGGAGAGGGAGAAGGGGGTGAGAAGCAACAGAAAGGAAGAGAACAATGAAACAATAAAAATTCAATACTAACAGGATCCGTCAACCTTAAAACAATGAAAAGATTCAGAGTTCGGAAGGCCGTTGTCTGCCATTTGTACAGAAGGAAAGAGGGAAATCAATATTTATTTCTTGGAGAGTGCCAGCCCTAGCATGTGGTATTGATGTTTTCAACAGGATAGAAAGGCTTTTCACAACAAACCTTTCACTTTTCCACCATTAGAGAAAGCCTGTGCATTAGCTCGAGTATTACCTGGGAACACTACTCTTACTTAATATTTTCTTTTGAGGGGTTTTATTATTTTTATTGGCATTACCAGTAAAGCTTTTTGTATTTGCTGTTGCTCTTTTAATACAAATGAAGGCATAAATAAAATGCTCCCACTGCTACACCACGCGGGTGATTGCCCATGAGAAAATTTGCAACCGCAGGGCGCTGCAGCAGAGCCACGCTGGCCGTGGGTGACAGGAGCTGCTTTGTCCACACCAAAAGCCTGAGGCATTGGCTGACTGCAGCACTTTCTAGTGGGCCCTTTTTATAATTTTCTGGTCTCATTGCTATCCTGCAACCCCCAGAGGCACATCTATGGCTTCCAGAGGCATGACTAGGATGACTTTTAGTTGTTATTCAGGCTTGACACAGCTGGGACCTCTCTAATGGCAGTTTGTTTTCTCAACTTCAATTCTGAATGGCAGGAATTAATCCTAAAGTGAAATGTATACTGAACTGGTACTGTACTTGCCTTTGAAAAACACCGTGTTTCTTTGACCTCTGTTTTCAATGTATCGTATGACCTGATTGCTTTTATATAGTTTCTGTATCATCCCTCAATCACTGCCATATTAAGAGAGGAAGGAAACAAAAGACTTGTTACCTCTGTTTGCAGGAGGAGAAATAATTGACCTTGGTTAAGAGTGGAGTGAATACAAAAGGATATGCTGATGTAAACCATGCTAGAAATAAACTCTTACCTATTAGCACTAAACTCTTATCCACCTTTCCAGAGTAAACTTTTACAAAAATCAGTGAGGTCTTGGGGGTAGTTTTCAGATAGGGAGGCTCTCACAGCCTCTCTGGCAGGTCTGAGCCCAGCTAATGGCTCTGTGGCTCTCCTCCTCCCCAAGGGGGTTGTAAATTGGGCTACTGGAGCACGCAGCACATTTCAGTATCTGGTAGCAAGGCAAATCTTCTCCCAGTCCTCCTCCCACAGCTTCAAGCATTCTGTTTTTATACACTTCTGTTTTATTGAGTTTGTGCCTCCCAGTGTGCTTCAGGCACTCTTGAACATCCTCTGATTCAGGAAGATTTTTTTTTTTTTTCCATTGCTTCAGGCTTGCAAGATCGACAGTGAGTTATTTTATCTTTTCTCCAGAGAGCTAGGACTGCTCTGGGTTGGACTGGCAAAATATTGCTGTTTAAAGTCTAAAGACTGTATTCTAGCTCTTGTCATTGCAGTGCCAGGTAACACTAGGTGAATGAGTGGAACTTAAGCATATATCTTGGCCGAAAAATATTCGTATCAACCAGAAAAACATTCCCTTTTCTTTCAAAGAAGCAAAGAAATAAGCAAGGAAAAATTAAAGGTGGTCTCCTTGTGACACCAAGTTTGACCTGCATTAGATTGTTTTAATTTCAGTGAGAGAAAGATTAACACAGAAGTAGACTTTTATTACAACTTTTCCAAAATTGTGATTTTTACTGTAACAGAAATCATTCAGTGAATACAACTAGAATTAAAAAAGAATTCCAAGTGCCCCAACATGAATAAAATGAATAAATGATCTTCTGGAGGAAAAATTAATTTCTTCTTCCTAGTCAAATATTTAAGCTACAGAGGTTTTTGGCTGAAGAATGGATGTCCTAGGATATGATTTCATAGGCATCTCAAGCTCGGGCACAGAGCTATGTGAATTCAGAACATGTGAGTAACATTGAAACCAAGACTTTGCACAGAGCATTCAAAAAGTGACCTAGAGAAAATGATTAGATTTGTGTGAATTAGATGGTCAACATAATCACTAGAACTCAATATCTGCCTAACTGCCTAAAGTTTGATTTCCTTATCTGAGAAACATAGAAATAAATCCCCTACTTGCTAGGGATGGTATTGTGAACTATTTCACCCGAGAAAGGATGTTCCTAGTCTGAAAAAAAAATGCTCATTGACATTTTGAGATTAGAATTAGGTACCAGAAAAATGGGGGTTTTTTTTACCTAAATTAAACTAAGATAGCAAAAGTGATTGCATATTTTATTCCAGAATTAAAAGAGGAAGTAAAATCACCTGAAGGAAAAATGTGTCATCCTTGTAACACTGAGCATTCAGCCATCTGTGGGCTATCCATGTGAAATGGTAAGAAAAATTCCAGCAGCCTTGCGATGTTATTCTGAGATTTATGCACCATGATGCATTTGTGGGAGTTATCTGTGGGTGTCTGATTTCTCTTTTCTCTTTTTGAAAGACAAATGGCTTAAGATCTCTGAAAATCTGGCCCTCAAAACTTGAGGGGTCTGAAGTCATTATGAAAAATCTTGGTGGTTATCTTACTGAAGTTCACATCAGCTTTTGAAACCCAAATGCTGAATTCATGTTGTCACTTGCCTTGCTATAAATATTAGTTTAATTTCCTGATGCCATGTGTCTATTGGTCTTGTACAGAACTGATTACCCGTATGCTCGTTACCACCCCTAGGGTTCCCTGTAGGACTGCCAGTTAAGGGGGAGGGGAAAAAAAGCAGTGAAAGCAACTTTGTAGGATATCGATCCATGTTTAACAATTTCCTTCATAGATCCCTAAAGAAAAATGCCTTAGGAAGTGTTCCCTCATTGTCTCTGATCAAAATGCATCTGCTTGGCAGCTGATCTTCAAACGCTATGCACAACAGATACAGGTTGCTTCTTGTTTTTGTGCTCTTTCCTGCAAGCAGTAGCCACAGGACACCTACCACTGTTCTCTCATCAAAGAATCACCACCTGCAGTGTCTTCAGAGGCAAAACCAGCTGGAATGAAAGCACAACCAAACTTGCATGAAATGCTTCCCAACAAACATAGAAAGATGGTCTTTAGGGGAACAGGGGTAGTTCTTCCAACCTTGCCTCATTAAAGTACTGAAGATGGAGGAAATCTCCTCTCTCTTGCTGAGGTAACAACTAAGATTTTCCTCTGCTACAAAGTATTCTGGTTTAATTCTCGTATTTCCATTCTCAAGGGCTTTGCTATTATGTCACTATCTTATCCACATCATACAATGTGTACTTAACTTAGTCTGTTTGCAGCCTATGACCTGCTGACTATGGTTGGAAAAGTGCTGTCACACCTCAGAAGTCTGATGGTTGTGTGCCCAGCCCCTATCTCAGCATGGGAAAAGTGGTTTCTGCCCTAGCACAAGCACTCGGAGAACCAGACTGCATGGAGGTCCCCAATTCTAAGTTCATGCCTTGATCTAGTGACATTTTAAACTGCCATCAAAAGAGCAGTTTGTCAGAATGAACATTCACCTCACAAAATCTCCAGCGGGTGACCCAGCCAAAAAGCGAGAGTAATTCATGAGTACGGTTCTGGCCATTGCCCTTGTTGAGGTAGCTGGGGTGATTGTTTGTGCCTGCAATGTCAAAAAAGGATCAGAATAGGGTTAATGGCAATCAGGACCTATGAACTCATATTTCCCTAGAAGCTTTGCAGGAGGATCAGAATTATGCATCATGTTTTTATGCAGATCTTGGGTTCCAAAAGACCTGTTTGTACAGGTCTGCTGCTAAACCTCACATTGCACATCCTTGCTGCCAGGGTGCAGCAAATCTGGCTGCTCTGCAAAGGGTCGGGAGCCAGGAAAGAAGTGTGAGCGCATGGCAGGCAGGAGTTGTGGCCTCTCTAGCAAGGAGCCATGCAGTGTGGCAAGCCAGGTCAGAATCGGGGCTAGAGTCAGGGGGCAGGCTCAAAAAGAGACCGGTGGTGCAGTGCAGCTTAAAAGCTGCTCAGAAGGGAAAGTGGGGGCCAGAGCTCGCTTCCAGCTCTCTTCACAAGGACCTTCATCAGCGGAGGAGCTGACCTTGGGCTTGGCCAGCTCAGCAGCGCTGGCTGACCTGTGCCACATGCTGCTGCCCTGAGTTGCAGCCAGCATGCCTGTGCAGGCAGCCTTGAGCAGGGGGATGCCTGGCAAGAGCATGTGGAAACACACCCAGACTCCAGGTAACTTCAAGCTAAATGGATGGCTTAAATCTGGGCGTTTTTTTTGGTGGTTTTTTTTTCCCCGCATTCCACTGTTTTGGAAACTTAACTGGTTGTCTGAAATGCAATCAATGCACACTTGACTTTTGAGAATGATACATATGAAAGTGTTACAGAACATAATTCACTGAAGTCAAGTATTCTTGAATCCCATTTTAGATAATTGGTTGAATTAAATATAAAACTAACTGTAATTACAAAAGTGAGATTTGATTTTGATTTTGCTCTGCAATTTATCCAGTTTTTGTGCTTGATTCTTTGTGGCCCACCTCACTGAGGTGATTTGCATTTCTCTTTGCTTCTCTGTTTTCTTCTTAACATTTGGTGTTTCTGCTCAGGAAACATTTTTATTCAGTTTTCAGTATGATGTTAATAAATTGTCTCTCCTTAGCTTGCTTTCCCTCAATAGGTTCTTTTCTTGCCTGTTACTTTTGATTTTATTTATTCTTAATGGCTCCAATTAGAAAACAGGAATCATCAACAGTTATTTAAGCCTGGCTTAA
>WHYT01017773.1:37586-52522 GCA_009806455.1 Tetrax tetrax
TGAGTACGGTTCTGGCCATTGCCCTTGTTGAGGTAGCTGGGGTGATTGTTTGTGCCTGCAATGTCAAAAAAGGATCAGAATAGGGTTAATGGCAATCAGGACCTATGAACTCATATTTCCCTAGAAGCTTTGCAGGAGGATCAGAATTATGCATCATGTTTTTATGCAGATCTTGAGTTCCAAAAGACCTGTTTGTACAGGTCTGCTGCTAAACCTCGCATTGCACATCCTTGCTGCCAGGGTGCAGCAAATCTGGCTGCTCTGCAAAGGGTCGGGAGCCAGGAAAGAAGTGTGAGCGCATGGCAGGCAGGAGTTGTGGCCTCTCTAGCAAGGAGCCATGCAGTGTGGCAAGCCAGGTCAGAATCGGGGCTAGAGTCAGGGGGCAGGCTCAAAAAGAGACCGGTGGTGCAGTGCAGCTTAAAAGCTGCTCAGAAGGGAAAGTTGGGGCCAGAGCTTGCTTCCAGCTCTCTTCACAAGGACCTTCATCAGTGCAGCTTAAAAGCTGCTCAGAAGGGAAAGTTGTGGCCAGAGCTCGCTTCCAGCTCTCTTCACAAGGACCTTCATCAGTGGAGGAGCTGACCTTGGGCTTGGCCAGCTCAGCAGCGCTGGCTGACCTGTGCCACGTGCTGCTGCCCTGAGTTGCAGCCAGCATGCCTGTGCAGGCAGCCTTGAGCAGGGGGATGCCTGGCAAGAGCATGTGGAAACACACCCAGACTCCAGGTAACTTCAAGCTAAATGGATGGCTTAAATCTGGGCGTTTTTTTTGGTGGTTTTTTTTTCCCCGCATTCCACTGTTTTGGAAACTTAACTGGTTGTCTGAAATGCAATCAATGCACACTTGACTTTTGAGAATGATACATATGAAAGTGTTACAGAACATAATTCACTGAAGTCAAGTATTCTTGAATCCCATTTTAGATAATTGGTTGAATTAAATATAAAACTAACTGTAATTACAAAAGTGAGATTTGATTTTGATTTTGCTCTGCAATTTATCCAGTTTTTGTGCTTGATTCTTTGTGGCCCACCTCACTGAGGTGATTTGCATTTCTCTTTGCTTCTCTGTTTTCTTCTTAACATTTGGTGTTTCTGCTCAGGAAACATTTTTATTCAGTTTTCAGTATGATGTTAATAAATTGTCTCTCCTTAGCTTGCTTTCCCTCAATAGGTTCTTTTCTTGCCTGTTACTTTTGATTTTATTTATTCTTAATGGCTCCAATTAGAAAACAGGAATCATCAACAGTTATTTAAGCCTGGCTTAAGCATGTGTTGACTCATTGCCTGATTCAACATGCTTAAATTGATTAATTTACTTGAAGAATTGGGACAATAATGATTCACACAAGGACTCTGTTATGCTCTCCAAATTAACTACTTTTTTGTTTGCCATAAATGGCTTCTTTTCAACAATGGAAAAGTTGCTAGGTGAAATTTAGACACAGTATAAGGCACTATGGCTGAATGGAAAAGAAAAACATGAATGACAGGACAGTTTACAGACAGCCCATGCACTGAAATTCTACGTTAGCAATTCAGTATCACAACACCCACTTGGTGAAGGGGAATGAAGGAGAAGCAAAGGCAAAAGAAAAAAAATCCAGCTGTTGCAAATATTTGACCCAGCACATTAGATGCCCACTCATCATACCACCTCCATATGCCAGATTACCAAGGAGCGTGCACGACATGGACTTTTGATGGATATTTGTGCTATATAGTAGTGTTACAGTAGTGTTACAAGGTTCTGAACGAGATCCCAGCAGAGGTGTCACCTTTACCTATTTGAATGTCCTATGGTTACATTTGTGTGTGTCACATCTTTAAACACTTCTGAGGCCTCAGTATCATAATTAGATACCCCTCAAAGAACTTCCTAAGGTTGAGGATTGGAAATGACCAAAGATCCATTTTCTGATTTTATATTTTGACTAACTGTAGCTCTTTATTCTTAATAAATCTTTATTCTTAATACTTTGGATATGAATAATTAAACATTTAAATGTACATTTTTTGCATACAACTGCTTGGTGTTCTGTTGTAGTTTATTTGTATTCATGATCAGTATCTATGTTACTGAAATCATTTTGTTAGTATGAATTTTTTTCCGAAGTCTTTCAATGGTCTCAAGTATTGTATTGACATCATTCTCACACATATTATACGCTTGTTAAAGCAACCTCAAGCAAGGAAAGCTAATGTTTAAAACACATGGAAATATTAAAAGACTTCAGGATAAATAGGAGTGCTCCTCACCCAGCAAACTTGCCTAAGGGAATATGAGTATACAACTTCCCTCATGGCTAGCTTTGCTTAACAAATCATTTGATAGAGAGTGATTGGAAGGACTGGATGCTATCATAAATATTACAGTGAGTAAGAAGCACTAACATGAATTAGGATAAAACTTAAGACCAGTTCCTCAGTGGAAATTTAAACCAGATGATGCTTTCCTCCTACATATTGACTTAGACGTTCCAATTCAAAAAAATGTTGAGCTACACTTGAGGGGTTTCTGAATATCTCTTGATTTTAAATGGTATTTTTCAGGATAACTCTGTCATTTGACATTTAAGCAACTGAGACCATATATGCTTTCTGAAGTATGTAAATTTGAAATAGGAATACTCATTCACTGACTAGAATTTAGACAGTAATTAACTGAACTAACGTATATTTATTTTGAGGTGCATACCTTTTAATAGGATGCTTCACATATAGGTAATTAAACTTAACATTATGTCACAGATACAAATGCAAATACGTGATCCATTTCTTGCCACAGATTTTCCTAGTGACAAAAAAATATGGTTTGTCTCTGCCTGTCTCTGTTAGAGTTTCCATTTTCTATACTCTGTTTACAGTTTGTTGCAAATTAAACAATGTCAAACTGACAAGCTGCAGGGTTTTTTTCTAAATTTACTGGCTTGTTAGGGGTGAAAAAACTTCTTTTGGGAAAAAAAATGAATGTGCTTTTTCTGCAGCAAGACTCAAATGGAAGCAATTCTCCATGCTGTTAGCATAAATGAATTTGGCTGAAGTGAAATGCAAATTTAAGCTATTGTGTGCACTTTTTTATTAAAGGCGAAATCCGGACTTCTGTAAGTTGTTGATGGTGTTTCCACATATTTCTGTTCGTTTTGCTATCCAATAGATTATACTGAGTTCAGTGGCCTAATTCTGACCCCTTTTGCATCACTTCTGTATTAATCCAAATCTACTGCGTCGAGCATCAGTTTACAGTAAAGTGAACTGGAGCTTCTCTCATTAGCCTGAAATCAAACAGACGGGACAGCACAGAGAAGCCACTCCTGTTGAAGGCTTGTGTTTTTTGATTCCTAGTGGTGTGTTAATGCTGAATGATGTGGATATATATACAAATCTATTATTTCAGTATTCTGAATTGAAAATAAAAATATGTGACTGTGTTAATGAGGTAGCCTGTGTGAGCCATGAGAAGAGAGGGAGGAGAAAATATTTATTGCTATTGTCATTGGGACCCTTAATGCTTTAGGAGTTGATTCAGGGTAATTGAATTGCTGTGCTAATAAATCTCACAAGAAGCTACAGGTATTTCAAAATACTTCCTACTGTGATAGCCTTACCTGAGATAGTGCTATCTGTCTGAGGTCATAACTCAAGTGAGTTATACCATCTGACATTCAGGTGCTCTCTGAAAATTTTAGTAGCCTCGCCCCACACACGCATGTGGTGTCTGGTCCGTTTGTTTTGGCTTGTACATTCAGTGCCAACTCCGTGGCACTCACCTGAGGACTGTGCTTTCCGCTGTGTCACTGTTCCAATTAGTGTCAGGGGCTTCTAAAGCATCCAGGGCTGAGCAGTTGTCAAACACACAGTCTGCTAGCTGGGATGTGCTACATAATCCTTGCCTGTACTATTGAGCATGCAGCTCCTTCTAGACAACAACAGCTATTTGTTTTTTGGTTATAGGGGCTTTGTTTTCACCTTGTAAGGTGGGGACAAGATTTTCAGCAGGGCCTGTTGCAATAGGATGAGGGGTAATGGATTTAAACTAAAAGAGGGTAGATTTAAACTAGTTAAAAAGAAGAAATTTTTTTTAAGAAATTGTTTACACTGAGGGTGGTGGAACACTGGCACAGGTTGCCCAGAGAGGTGGATGCCCCATCCCTGGAAACATTCAAGGCCAGGTTGGATGGGGCTCTGAGCAACCTCATCTGGTTGGAGATGTCCCTGCTCCTTGCAGGGGGGTTGGACTGGGTGGCCTTTAAAGGTCTCTTCCAACCCTAACCATTCCATGATTTTGTAATAAAATACATCAAATGATGACAGAAGCTTGGTACAAAGCTAGACAGGTCTACGTAGAAAAAGAAAATATGAAAATTCCATTCCTATGCAGTATTGAGAAAAAAATAACATATGACCAAATGACATGATGTGACATATCCTGTTCGTTAAACTGTAGTGTTAAACAGTGTTTTATTGTTTTCCTGTTCAGATGTCACTGACTGATACCAAAAGAAAATGCATAATGTTGAGTAAAAATAAAAAAGTTAAACAATATTTCGATAGTTTTCTGACAAGAACTTTTAAGATTCAAATGTAAATACAATTGTCTTGTACAACAAATTGATGAAACTGCATTTTGGTACAGAAAGCTGTTTAGTCAGAATATCTAACTAGCTCTATTCAGTGATTTCTAGCTAATCATTGCTGGTTCAAATAAAGTAGCTTTCTTCCAGACAGAGTATATGGAAACTGTGAAGGAAGAGAGATAAAAAGTGATAAGACATTTACGGATCCTGAAATCTGATTTACTGGGGCGTTTAGCCGTGTGCACATGAACTGTAGCGATCTGTGGCAGTACTCATTTGACTAAAGGATCTGGGTGAAATGGGAATATACAATTTGGGAAAAAATGCATGAATGTAAATAATTGAAGTAAGCTTTAAAAATATGACAACTGCAGAGAAGAACTAGTGATAAAGTTTATTCAGAAACCAGTAGAGAATTTGCTTTTTTTTCTAAAATTATAAACGCATATTTGTTTGTGCCTAACCTCTGCCTAAGGTTTTCTGAGGTGCAGCCTGGGGAATCATCTTCAGTCAAATCCAGATGCAGATGAATCTTTCGGATAACCACACCTCACCCCCTCTACTCCCCAACTCAGCTGAGAGAAGGAGTTGTTCCAACCTGGCTTGTTTTCCTTTGGGAAACCTCTTCAGATTTGGAATCCTATGGCTGTGTTTGGCAAAGAGCATGTGCTTGGTGTCCTGCTGTGGCTTGTGTGGCATGGCTAGACTCGGGGTCCATCCTTCCACCTTTGTTTTATTTCACTCAGCTGTGAGAAAGTAGATATGTGTGTATGTGCATGTGTTTGGATGTGGAGGCATGTGAGCCATGATTCAACTTGCGTACTGTGAAGGCAGGTGTGAAAAATTTGAAGAAAGACTGCTTTTATACAAAAATTTGATACTACTGTAATAGAAAATTACTGAAGAGCTGATTAGTAAGGAAGATCACTAATGCTTCCTAATTAGATTGATGGAATTTGCCATGTGCCCTTACCCATTTTTCCTTAATACACAATGGATTAAGGTTTTCATTTGAATGCTTTGTTTATCCCCAGTCCTTAATTTCAAGGTTGTCATTTGTGCTATGTAATTTCCTTTTATTTCTTTATGTTAATAGTTCAGCGTAAATAACTTGTCTGGTTAAAACCAAAGTAGAAGGAAGTCTCCAATGGTATTACGGTAGAAATCTATGGGCAGAAATGTAATTAAGCAACCAGGAAAAGAGAAAACAGCATTGTTTAAGGGTTGCAGTGTTGTAAAGCTGAAACCAAGGGAATGAGAATGATGGCATGCAAAAGTGGCCAGTACCATTGATGATTATGTAATTGCTGGAACCTACACAGACATTACAAGAGATGACAAAAATCTCAGAGACATAGCTTAAATGCTTCTGGATCTGAATCCTGATTTCCCCGATGTATAGCTGCTTACAGCCTCTGTTCTAATTCCCATCCATCTACAACAAAAGATGAAATTACCAGAATGGATTTCCTTCCAGCCTGATTAAATGGAGGAGGAAAATAAACAACATAAATGGCAATACATTATAATTAGAAACTTGTTTCAATATAATAATCTAAGGCATAATTTGTGGCATAAATTCTACTTCAAGAAAGCACTTAAGCATATATTTAAGTCCGTCTATATTGACACAAGGCATTTAAACATATGGTTTAGTTGAAATGTGGGCTTAAAGTCAAATATTGAAGTATATATGCAAAGTTACAATAAATTTTTTGGGGGGGAAGATTTTCCCAAATCAGGGTAACTTTGAGAGCTTTTTGTTTTATCTTGAATTAACATTCTGGAAAACTGTTTGGATGGACCAATGTAGTATTTTTTTTTTTTCCTTTGCTTTCAGTGTTACAGCATTTAATAGTCACTTGTTTTAAAAAGAGCTTTTTTTGCTCCTTGCTGATTTCAGTGCATGAGAGTAATATATTAGTGGGCTGATAGTAGGGGCAAATACATTTTTCAGAAGATCCATATTAGTGTGTTTCAAAACAAGTCATTTACACCTTTGTGGAAATTGGTAAATTCCTTTTTTTTTTTTTTCCTGTTGATTTCTACACATCTTCATTGTAATTGGACATGAGTTTTGAAGATGTGTTGCTGAAAATTTATGGTTCCAGATGGGTATTTTGAGGTGTTTGGTTAAGGGACAAAAGATTTTGCTTTTGCTTGTCAAATGTCTTCCTCTGAAACGGCAGAAGAAAGAATGACATGTATGTTATTTAGAAATCGGTGACAAATCTCTGAAGGTTTGTGGGCATATCTGTGTAGGAAATGTCCAGTGTCTAGTATCTTAGCACTGCGCAAAATAAGCAATTTGCACAGCACGTTGGCAGTTGCAATGTGTGCTTGCAAGTCTATATTGAATAGCTCCAAATGCAGGTCCTTTCCATGGATCCTTATTCCCATGAAAAAGGGATGTTGCAGTGCTCTCCTTATCCCTCCTTCTATCAAATCTTTCTTCTGTAATTGTATTTCTCCAAGTTTTCCTTCCTGTAAAAATGTTTTAGAAGACAATTGCTTAAATGAATAAGTCACCTAGTAATCAAAAACATCTCGCCAATCAGAGTTGTTTTTCTTTCAAGAGTCCGATAATTTACTTTCTTTTCAAATCACATCAGAGGAAAAGCCATGAAGTATATTCTCCTGTGCCACTAGAACTTACTATATATATACTAATTTGTATATATACTAATTTATATATACTAATACTTACTGTATATATACTAATTTGTATATAATTCCCTGGAAGATGTGATATTGTGTAAGTCTGTCTTGACGCATTATTTTGTCTAATTCACTCATCTCTCATACTTGGTTCCTTTCTGATTCTACTTCTCCAGTCCTCCAAGTAGAAATGAGAGAGGAAAAACCTCTGATGTCAAAAAGAAAATTAAACTTAAATTAATAATCAAGATAACATAAAATAAAATTAGTATTATAAATACTGATTATTTAATTTACAACACTGCTTATAAGCAAAGACACTACTTATTGAATAGGAATGTGTGAAAATACTGCTGGTATATAGAAGAGCTAAACAAAGCCATCAATTTTGTAATTATAAACATGGTTTTGATTTTATTTCCTTTACCATTTTCACATGCAAGTGTAGAGTGATTTTGCATATCCATTATTAGCATTTGAGTGTATATTTTTAATTCTCTTTTGTTTTTCTTCCTTTGTATTATTTTCCGCCTGAGGTGTTAAGAAAACTAGCTGGAAAAGATAAGAAACCGAAACACCACTGATAACAATCCCTGTCAAAAAAGTTAGAGAAGCATGAGCTGAGGATCCAAAATGTCAGTATGAAATGTTTCTTACTAATGTAGTAGCCAGTGGGTATGACAAGAAAAGAATGAAAAGCATACATACAGCACTTCAAAATTTCCCCACTCATTTTAATGGAACTTGGCCATAAAAAGCTGTTTCCAGAACATCTGCACCACACCTCGGCAAGATTAAAGCAGATAAGAAAGTGTCACCTCTGTCAGGGTCTCTGAGTTACTTTCACTGCCCCCAGCAGCACGGCTGACTTGCGCACAGCTGGGTCCCTGCTGCCCATTTCTGATGAATTTAATAGGTGTTGACGTTGTAAGGTAAGGCTCATGGCTCAGGCAGTTCTATTTGATTTGATGTAAAAGGATCCCTGTTTCTGCCAGCACTGAGCGATACGCTCATCTGGTTCTAGTTGTTGTAGATGAGCTGAAGTTACTGAACATGAGCTTTACTCAGTTAAGGAACAAGTGCCTGGTTTCAGAAATTGTTTGTTCTTCTAACTTTTGATACAGCTTGTGAACCTTTCTCTTTAGCAGAAATACAGGTAAAGAATTAGGGGGCATTAAACAAAAGCTACTAGTAAAATTGTATTTTTATTCATAGATAATATGCTTTTAAAACACTCCCTAAGAGCAAGCTGTGTGGAGGACACATTCAGAGAACAAACCATTTCTGTTAGGAACTTATCTAAAAGACCTAACAGAACTTGGTATTTTTAAAATGTTATAAATAATTTAACTTACTTTAATTATTCTCAGGAAATAATTTGGAAGTCTCTAGTATGAAGATAAGACATATAGGACTTTTGTTTTTCCAATATCAAACAGATTTAAAGTGATACTTCAAAAGTCCTCTATTCAGCAGCAATCAGTGTAATGTGAACTAAATAGTTCAGTTGTGTTCCTGTGAACATAAAAGCATACTATTTGTAAGCCTATCTTACAGCAGCAGCTAAACATCAAAACAATGTGGAAATTTAAAAACAAAAATAGTTATGAAAAGTAGTGATCTGTTCTTTATCAGATACAAAAAATATTTCAAAGTTGTGTTTAAATAAGTTAGCTTCCTTGCAAGTGTATGTGCATGTGTGCGTATAAGGCAAAGAACAAGAACACTTCAAATGCAACAAATGTACATTTTGTGACTGTTAGAATCCAGCCTTGCTAAATGGGAGTGAGTTCCACCATTGATTTCAGTAGTACCTGGCTTAGGTACTATTGAATTTAAGATTTAAGTCTTTCATAAAATGCAAACTTTAATAACTTTAATTCCCCTGATGGCTAAGGAAGCAGCATTTGACTTGATGCTATGAACTCAGGATCAGCCGCTGCACCTGAAGGATTCTGTGCTAAGAGTACAGGGGCTGCCTACCTAGGTACATTTGCCCATCTTGTGCCGTAGCAGCTGGCCTCATCTAGCATGAGTCACAAATTCCAGGAGTAAATGTTTTCTTGCCAGTGTACCAACAAAAAGAACTTTGTGGGAAAATGCTAATTTTAATAATGAAGGCCTTTAACCGCTATTCAGATTTCAATTTCTATTTGGGAGAAAGGCTGACATGCTAAGTGGTTTGTGTATTACTTGGCATGTACATATAGAAAGCTCTAATCTGCTGTCTAGAGGCTAAAGAGTCAGTCTTGTTCTGGCACTTACTGCTGTTGGAGCTGTTCAAGTTTCTATAAGTAATTCTGCATTCTGAATAAAAGAGAGAGGATTTGGGGGCCCTGTGGTTAGGAAACTTGCCTGCCATGTGGGTGGTAGATTGAGGTTCACATCATTGCTCTAATGGGAATGAAATTGCTTATGGAGCCTGGAACAGCTCCCAGATAAATGAAGTGCTCTGTGATTAGAGCAGTTACCTGGAATGTGGAAGGTGCAGCTTAAACTGTCAGTGTGAGGAGCTCATTTCTTCTTCTGAGCTGTGGTGAGGCACAGCCACTGGAGCTCTGCCGTCTGGGATGGGGATCAATCTCTTGTTGTCTCAGCTCCAAAAATGTAGGACCTTCTTTTCATTCCAAAAAGGAAAACAGAGGGTTTTTTTTTTGATGTAATGTTTTTTTCCCGTGGTATTTCCCTCCAATCTCTTGTAATGATCCCATTGGGAAACTGCAAACTGTGCCTTTGTAATCCTTGGCCTTTTTGAAACAGATGAGGAGAGACCTATACTGGAATCAGATCAGCCATGTCTAATCACACAACTACCAGAAAGACATATTGCGAGCTAGAGTGACATTATAACACTCATGCTCTGCTTGAGATGCTGTGTGATTAGTTTTCTATCTGGGCTATAATTATTTGGCAGACACCTCTAACACTCTAATCAGTTCAAAACTTGGATTAGCTAAAACTTACAGCAATCAACCCAAACCAGAAAATGCTCAGAAATCAAGAAAAAGAAAATTAATGAGGTGGTTCTGTGTTTCAGAAAGTAAAGTTATTAGAAGTCAAAACAGCAGGGAAGATGCATTGTGGAAAAACCTGTTGATAGGCTCTATCCAGAATGTTTCCCATCCTGTTCTATTGACTCTGACCATTCTGGTTTCACCCCTTCTCAGGATCTCAGTTTCTTATACAATCATGAATGGTCTTGAGAGCATAAGGTGGACTTTGTTTAAAATCCGAATGCATCACTGGGCTATTTGGATTCAGAACAAAGCAGAATCCACACTGTTTCTTTTCTGTCACTTTTCTAAAGTGGCTAAAAGCTGGGAATTGAAACGCTTCAAAATGCGTAAGTAAAGTAAAATATACACACACAGATACTTAGTTTCAGCAAGTATGAAATTGTTTCTTGCAACCAGAAGATGGCTCTGCAATCAAGCCGGGCAAGCTGAAACCATAGAGATGCAGCATTTAAATTTTTTTTGTATCCTTTCAGTTCCTTTCTTCCTCAGTGGAAACATTCCAGTTCCTCTAAGCAGTGGCTCTACAATTTTTTTATTTTTTTTTCCCATGGCAAAGACTCGCTTTCCCCAAAGTCCTCTTTTTTTGTTTGTTTGGGTTTTTTTTTGTTTTGTTTTTTTAATTAGGGTAGGACACAAAACCCAGAGAACAGTCTGATGGCTTTAACCAGCTGCCACTGAAGTCAGCTGGTATCTCACTACTGATTTTGGTGGGAACTCATGAAAACCAAGTACAAGCTGCCCGGAAAATCCTTTCTTTAAATCCCTGCGGGTGGTGTGGATGGCAGGTTCCTACGTATGTCAGTCTGTTGTGAGCTGGTTTTCTTTCTAATGACTGCTGGAAAGCTATCAATGACTGCTCTTTGATGTTACACAGGGAAGTTGTTCAGAAATGGTGCTGAAGATGACGTGGCATAATTTTCTTGTTTAGAATAGGATACCTAGCTGTTGGTGGTTTAATATCCTGTAACACTATGAAGAGTTTATATTACAGCATGTCTTATGTGTGTTCTTGCCCCTTTGATAAGTTACCAAGAGCTGTAGCACTATTTCAAAAGGATGCATGGGGCAGCTTCTCACATCCTTGACATATAAACCTGTGAATAAAGCCCACATTTGGAAAAGCTAAAAATTTTTCCTAAACAGAGATGTTAATAGGCAAGAAATTAAGTTAACTCAATGAAGTAACTCCATTGTGAGCCTCAGGTTAAATTAAAACAAGATCTACCATATCTTTTCTTGGTATTTGCTTTGAATTACTACTGTAAAACAAAAAGAAGGAAATTATAGATGCTGACCTCTGTGAGAATTTTAACATGTGGAAACAAATTTGTTGTTGCATACATTCTCCTGCTGTACTAGTTGTTTCAAAATTTCAAAATACTGATTATGGGGAACTGCTGAGTGTTTTTCTTTGTGTAAGAGAAGACCATACAGGCAAGAGAAAAAAACTCTTAGCAATTGTTTGGGTTTACATTAATATAATAATCAATACTTAGCTAGTTTTGTCCACGTACTCTGTTTTTAAGTATCAAGATATGGCCCTAGTTAAACAGTGTTGCTTTATTTTCCTGCCTGTTGAAATCTGTTTCCATGTCACTTCTGTGAAGTTATAATGTAATGAAGTAGTGCAGCAGTGAATGAGGTCAATTCACTTACACACGTGCAGCCTCAGACAGAAAGATAATGCTTTTATTTTGTTTAATTTTTTTTAAGCTATGCTTAGTGTAATTAAATGGAATTTATCCTGACGTGCTTGTCCTAAAGGACGAGTGGAACTTTCAGGATCTCAAACTGCTTCCTTGTAATTTATTAATTTCATTGAGAACCTGCAAAACTCCAGAGGGTGTGACATAATATTATAATACATAATGTTCCTGAGTACTAGATTTTCATTTGGCTCTCTAATTTATCTGACAGATGCAGGGGAAAGAAAAACCAACACATGTAGCTGGAAAAATCCCCATGGACTACACATATGCGACTGCTAAAATGCACAGGTTATTTCAGTTAACACTGACATTAACTTATGTTGGAAATGTTCCCTCCTGATTTTACTTTCTCTGGTGGAATAAGATGGTTCGGTGTTTTATTTCTGAGTCTGTTTCCTGTAATTGTGCTCTCTCAAAACAAATGTATCTCAGATCTCAATATCAACTGCTTTCACAAAAGATGTGTGCAATAACTCTTTCATGAAGCTGTGAATTGCCTTTGTTCTCACAAAGTTATAGTAACATAGGCTCTACAAAAGATATAATTTTATTTGTAATCCCAGGATAGATGCAGGATAATAGATGCTTTCCCCCCCCAAAAAACCCCTGGAATTGAATTTAAACCTCTGGCACTGTTAGGCCAATGCTTTTTAAGCCTTCTTTCAGACAAAGTTAGGTGAGGACCGTGAGGCTTCTTCATTCTACACCACCTCAACTATCACTGGAAAGCTCATATTCATGGAACTAGTTATTTTGTCAGTCTTTTACTAGAGGAAAGCAGGAACTGGCCTACCTATTATCTTTTTCACTTATATTTACATGTAATAATAATGGACTCGTACATAAAGAGTAACTGCCACAAATATTTGTCCATTAAACTGTGCATCAGCAATTCAGCCTTTTCGTTACTGCAATATCTTGGCTTGTGTGGTAGTCTAAACTGCCTCTGGTAAGATTCTCTGTCATAGAGTGCCACTGAATATCAGTGTATTTTTCATAATATGAAATCAAACTCTGGGTGCTAGATTGAGATAATTTCATTTTCTGTTCTCCTTGTTCCCTTTATAATCTTTATTATGTCTTTTTCTGGGGACAGAAAAGAAATCATCGATGATAACATTAGAAGGAAATAGGGGATCAGTTCCCCACTCTTGTTGGAGTTACTGTTATACAAGTCTAGCAAATTCAGTGGACTTAGTCTTAATTTGCATTAGAAGTTGCTTATATGTCACTTGGTTTACAAAGGTAAGAATATGGATGACTGGACGTGAGACGAGCTTCAGCCAGAGCACAGAAAAATGCTATTTTACCCTCTCAAAAATTCCCTCAAATCATCACTGATTGCAATGAACATATTCAGTCTGATCCACGGCCTTACAGAACACATTTCTTCCTCTAAAAGGCCCAGGTTAATGTTTGCTCAAAGTAGAACACAGTTTAGGTAGGATATTGCACCTGCCAAGTGTGCTATCTTAAGCCTCCTGAGCTACTGAGGTTTTTACTCAGGCTGCAGGTAAGCAGTTTGTTGACGGCTTTTTACATTCTTAATGCGAAGAGAAATGTGTTTATGTAGAGCAGAGAAAATTGCAAAAAGCAGATGTTATGGTTATTAAACACCTTAAATTCAATTCAAAGTAATATGGACTGTACTACTCACTGCAAAAGCTGAGGCCTCTGTAAACGAAATATACCATAGGTACATGTACAGCAACTGCTAATACTTGTTTTCTTATTGAAACAGCTGCTCAGAAATATATCAGTTAGCTAACCGGTATCAAGAATAGCAATTGCCATTTTTCTCCCTGTTTATGCAGCTTTGTAGCCTAATTAGAAGCATTTAGGTTCTAAAGTTGTTGCCATTACTACAAAATCATTCTGGAGGCTTTGCCATCTCCATGGCAACTGGCCTACATATATTAAGCATTTTGATACAATACCAATGTTTGATGGTATTCTTAATTTGAGATATTAAGTTAATGTATCAGTGCTTTACACTGGAATTTGCATGTTTTATCTTTTGGCTATAATCACGATACAACTTTGATGCTGAATAATGGCTTGCTAAAGCATAGCTCACACAGTGAAGCAACTACCACAGGATGAATTAGCATGGACTAAGGAACACATAGTCTCACATTAGAAAAAACAAAACAAACCACTAACTTCCTTAGCTCATGTAGTATAATGTTTTCATAGGTCTAGGTAAGCTCTTTTGTTTTTAAGAGAAATCTGTTTATCCTGCTCAGGCAGGCCCCACAGGAATCAGCATCTGGGATCACTTAAGCCAGAGGTGTGTTTTCCTAGCAAAATATTCAGAGGAGGGTTTGAGGCAGGACCAACCCCTGCTACCAACGCTAGATGTGGGGTGCAGAGTATACTCTGGTGTGTGCAGGAGGACCTCATGTTGGGTCTGGTGAGCAAGTGTCCAGGCAGTGTGCTAACCCTCATGCTGGGACAGCAAGGTGGGGCTCAGGTGAGCGTTCCTCATGTTTCATATGGATCAGTTGTCTTTCTAACAATCCCCGGACAAAAGCCAGATCTAATGAAAGGCGGCTGCTGTCCCTAGTAAAACGTGTTTCAGCCATCCATGTGTATAAGTGAAGTAGAGCCTGTGTTACATCCATGGAGCTAAGGCAGATAAGCAAACTACCAGGTAACAGCCCAACATAGATCAATATTCCTAGGGCAGAGAGAGCCTGGAAGCCAGCTACAGCCACCAGGATTTTCCTGGAGCAAAACCATTATGCTCTTGCATGGGGCTATGAAAAAGCCTCATTGATCTCAAAATTCCAAATACTTATTTTATTCATATCTGTCTGAATGAACTTGCAAATAATGTGCAGTGTAGTGGGAAAGTGAAATATTACTGTGCTCCAAAGTGTATTAATCTTTCCTGAACTTTTCAGTATGTGTGTTATTAATGTCATTGTAGAGCAAAGGCTTTGTGCTGGAATAGGGGTGGAGATGAGGAGAAAATGCAG
>WHYT01017773.1:63665-91832 GCA_009806455.1 Tetrax tetrax
CAGTGAAGCAACTACCACAGGATGAATTAGCATGAACTAAGGAACACATAGTCTCACATTAAAAAAAAAAAAAAACAAAACAAACCACTAACTTCCTTAGCTCATGTAGTATAATGTTTTTGTAGGTCTAGGTAAGCTCTCTTGTTTTTAAGAGAAATCTGTTTATTCTGCTCAGGCAGACCCCACAGGAATCAGCATCTGGAATCACTTAAGCCAGAGGTGTGTTTTCCTAGCAAAATATTCAGAGGAGGGTTTGAGGCAGGACCAACCCCTGCTACCAACGCTAGATGTGGGGTGCAGTACTGCAGAGTATACTCTGGTGTGTGCAGGAGGACCTCATGTTGGGTCTGGTGAGCAAGTGTCCAGGCAGTGTGCTAACCCTCATGCTGGGACAGCGAGGTGGGGCTCAGGTGAGCGTTCCTCATGTTTCATATGGATCAGTTGTCTTTCTAACAATCCCCGGACAAAAGCCAGATCTAATGAAAGGCGGCTGCTGTCCCTAGTAAAACGTGTTTCAGCCATCCATGTGTATAAGTGAAGTAGAGCCTGTGTTACATCCATGGAGCTAAGGCAGATAAGCAAACTACCAGGTAACAGCCCAACATAGATCAATATTCCTAGGGCAGAGAGAGCCTGGAAGCCAGCTACAGCCACTGGGATTTTCCTGGAGCAAAACCATTATGCTCTTGCATGGGGCTATAAAAAAGCCTCATTGATCTCAAAATTCCAAATACTTATTTTATTCATATCTGTCTGAATGAACTTGCAAATAATGTGCAGTGTAGTGGGAATGTGAAATATTACTGTGCTCCAAAGTGTATTAATCTTTCCTGAACTTTTCAGTATGTGTGTTATTAATGTCATTGTAGAGCAAAGGCTTTGTGCTGGAATAGGGGTGGAGATGAGGAGAAAATGCAGCAGTATTTACTAATAAATTCTGCAAACCGTAGTTCAAAAGAGATGACATCTTCTGTAATTGCAGATGAGTATTTTCGTATTTGTTTTCTGCCAGAAATATATTAAATTATACTCCCTGTTCCTAGCTAGTCTGTAAGCCTTTTTTTTTCTTACTGGCCAGAGTCCCATTCCCAGCAATCCACTAAAATCCTCATTTTTCATGGAGCTACCTTGATTATCTATGCTGTTAGTGTGCTCAGTGGCTTTTCACTGATAGAACGGATCCCAAGAGTATCATTCTTTTTATTACATTTCACCGACGTGTGGATAGATAGTTCTTCCTCTTTGGAGGTCAGAGAGAAATGATCTATTTACTTCCTTCTAAATGGAGCATAATTCTGTTTTTGCTTGGCACGGAAACTTTTCTATCAGGCACCTTTCTGGACAATACTATAAAAGCCAGATTTTTAGCAGATTTGAACACTTTCTGCAGTTCCCCATTGAAATATCGAATTAAATCTAAAATGATTTTCTTCTGTGCCAGTGTCATTTTAAGAGTGCTTTATGCCAGGGCCTTTGATGCCAAATTTCATCCCACAGTGAATTCTTACATGTAAACTCTCAAAAGCAAATTTTACAATAGACTTACTAACTGTCCCTTGGTTCCAGTAGTGCTGCTTGCAGGCTCAGTTAAAAAGCAGGCTCGATGGGTGTAAGACCATAAGCACATACTTTTTTTAGAATACAGACCTTAAAGCTTCTCTATAATTTCTACTCCCTCAAAGCTGTGTTCTGCTCTTGCTAAATGTATATGTTAAGAGGATGAGTATACCTCTTATTAGGAAATGTGAATGAAATGAGGAGTAGATTGTGCTGATTAAAAGGCAGGCGTACAATTCTGTATACTGCGGCTGAGAAACTATAATTACTTGCTGACTGGGGATTGGGAATGGATGGATACAACTACCTAATTAAGACTTTTTTTTTTTTTTTAAATAACTTTGAAAATACTTGTGACTCCCTCCTTTTGCCCCCTCTGAGCCTTCATGCTTTTATATGGTAACCAGTTTTGACTTGATACAATCTCACTGAAATCAGTGGAGAATTTTAATTAAACATAATAGTGTTTAGAACAGGATCCAAATGTTCAGTATTGGGGAAAAAAAAATTAGAAATCTTTGTGTAGTTTTCAAATAAATTTTCATTCCAGAAATGCACAGAAACTCTGAAACTGGGGGTGTTCTCCTGATAGACACATAAATGGCATCATAGGACCTCGGTGACCAGCCTCAGGGAGTGAAGAGCTCATTCTGAAGAGTGGACAATGAAGGCAATAGCTGACTCAATGGGTAGTTCCCGAGCTTCCGATGTCCTAAACCACATTTGAACAAACCATCCATTCAAGACTTTCATTTTCCTTTAAACTAATATTTCACAAAGTTTTAAAAATTTAATTTCTTTATGAAAAATTCATAGTTAATATAAAGGTGTAATTTTGCCAGGTATGTTGTTTGCTTCAGCTCTTTTTTTCAGGTATGAGAAAACAAAAACCAAAAAGCTTTTACATTTTTAACTTGATACATTCTTCAAGTTTTATTTCTCCTCTCCTGGTAGATATGTGTAATAAAGTTTAAGATAAAACTTTAGAAATTCAATACCAACTTTTTAGATTCAGTGAGTAGAAACATACTAAATAAATAATGTATTAAAAAATTGCAGCATATTTATCATGGGATGGTGAGGCAGGTTAATCTATAGTATGAAAGATGGGTCTCTTGTCCAGTTCCAGTAAGGCCAAACTAACTGTCCTTGCTTACAGTAACCGGTAAAAGTAGGGTATAAATGGTTAGGATACATCAGGATGATGTACGGTATAGCTATGCAGCAGCTTGCAGTATTGCAGCCTTTATCTCTGCTGCATACGTTCTGTGGCTTAAAAATTATACTTAATATTAATATGACTTCCAGGGGGAATAGAAATAGAATGCCGTAACTAAGTAATGCAAATGTATTTATGAACTAATTTTCTTTCCAACATGTCATATTAATAATGACCATCTTTCTTTCATTTAATGTTTAAAAACCACAAAAAAGTATGAGTAGAATTTACACCTATTAAAAATGATTTTTAACTATACCCCAAAATAGTCTGTCTGCAGTGTTATTACATCGTTTTTCCTATTGAAGACACAAATCTGAAACCTAGCAAGATAATTTCTTAACTGTTTAATAGTGACCTGAAAGTACTAAAAGGAGAAGTGGTCACAGAAAGAGGGGACCATATTCACATTTCTTATCAGTATCACAAAATAGTACTGTTTATGTATATGTGATGTTTAGAATTTACGTGTTATTCTCATTAGGGATAAAGGTACAGCATCAGTGTTACACTTCATCTGTGCCTCCATGGGACACCAATGATGGATGTAGTCCTGCTCTGCTTGCTCCTATTCCCTGCCATTTGCTTTCTGAAGGTTAGCAGAAATGCAACCGCAAGAGCAGTTGGGTTCAGCTTGCTGAACTGTTGGAAAAATATTTCCTTCTGAGAAAATGGTAAGGTTTTGATAGATGGACAAGGCAGGGGAAGAGGAAGGAAGAGCTGAGGTACCCTTGGTGTTTGACTGCTGTTACACCAGATTGGGTGAGTGTAAAACCAAATCCTAAGATGAAAACAAAATGTCCCAATATTGTGAAAACATTGTGTTATAAAAAAACCACAACCATATATTTAACTTCAAAAAGAGTGCTTCTACAGTATTTTTTCTACAAAATGGATGAAAAAAATCTTCCTCTTAAGTGAGTCCAATCTTATCTGGTCTTTCCAGTATGGTTCATTTTAATACCTAGAACCTAGTGAGACAAAGCAGAAGACTTACTTTGCAAAAAAAAATTGATCTTTCAAACTTAGTATTTTGTCCCACATGTGACAACTTTCAGATATTTGACAGAAAAAAGAACAGCAGACAGCTCAGAGGAGAAAAATGAGCATTGTTATGTTTTATTCTGCCATAATGATTCATTATCAAATTGCAAAACTATCTTCTTCAAGAGACTATTCTAATATGGAGGCTGAAACTCTGAAAAAAAAGAATGAGCATATGACCAGCAAGTCTTGGTGTGAAAAATACATTTGACACTACAGCTGCTTACTATTTGGCACAAAATACTGGTCTTTTAAAATAATTTGTGCCATAGAAAGTCAAATTTAAATATGTCCATATTAGAAACATAAACAAAGTGAATATTGGCAAGCAGAATGTATGATAATGAAATGAAAAAGTGTTTGTGGAAAAAAAATAAAGAAAATAATCACAGAAAGACTTATAGGAATGTTTCATTTGGAAGTGAGCCTTGAAGGTGATTATAATAACAGCTGCTATTGGGTAGAGCAATGCTCAAGGCTATTTTCTGTTATTGTTAATGCTGAATATTGATATTCATTGGACATGTTTTTCTGAAGTGCCAAAAGGAATCAAACCTTGTTTTCCAAGGTACTGAACAAGCATGTAGAGAGTTTCCAACCTTGAGTAGGTATTTATATATATTTATTTTTTTAAAAAAAAACACCCTAAAATCAGAATTGAGCTAGAGCAGTAGTTGTAATTACTTGGAAGTGTTTAGAAGCTAGTTTTCACCTTTTGTAATGTAGGGTTGCACCTCTGAGTGGAGAGTTTCTTAATTTACTTGTGTCTTCAGACCTGTGCAGTGAAAGGTCTTGTGAAAGCTGATGGGCTTACTGCTCACCAAGAGACCGCCTCTTCTGTGTTAGGAAAATACCTAAATATGTCACTTCACTGGCTTTGCTTGCATACTGAAATAATAATAGATGGACTGAAATAAGGAAAATTAAGCTTCCAATGGAGAAAATAACTAGGAATATATAGTAAGAATTCCAGTAAGGAAACCGATTTGCCAGAACGCTGCCATCTCTAAAAGGACCACAGTAAGCTTGGATGGGAGATTTCTCCATTCTATGTTTGATTAGTAACTGCAAGTAGCAATGTGACTATAGTTCCTACTATGGTGTTTTACAGAAGTTAGCTTCCCTCTTGTTTGAAGTATTGGTAGCTTGTTTCTGCTTGTGGCTTAGGAAATCTTAGAAATTTCATTACTGGTGGAAGCAAAGAGCAGTGATTACAAACCGAAGAGTCAATCATAATTCTGACAGTGAGCTTCCTTTGGAAAACAGCGTATCTCTTCATTTTATGACTTGTTCCATCAAATAACATGGAATACACTAATACAACGTGATATTTTTCACAGTACATCATCCTGGAGATCGACAAGAATCAAAAAGGAAAACAGCAAAGCAAACTAAGCCCTTGTACTTACATGGGGATCTGTATGGGCAGAGGGAGTGATGTCAGAGTACAAACAAGCGTCGATCCTTTTACAAGACTGGAACAAAATCATGTTGAAATGACAAGAACCTAAGGAACTAATGCAAAAATGCATGCTTTCAGTAAAGTGTGAACTATTCTATCCCTCACCCTGAAAACAATGAGTCCTTTGTAACTTTTTTCACATAAGTAGACCACAAAACATGAAATACTTTCTAGTGATCTAGCTAATACTATAAATATTTATATTCAGAATGAATTTCACAAGTGAGGGAGATAATACATTGTAAAATATGAATACCCGTTTCATTTTTTTCATGGTAATAATAGATGAGAAATTCCATTATAAAAAAAGAATTGATCAATGAAACTCTTTGCATATTGTTGAGCTGAATACTTTGGAGATGCAAAGTCAGTGAAGTTTCCCTTTATTTCTTTGTCTTTTAACTCTGATGATTCCCATTTTATCAAGGGTCATGGTGACGCACAGCTGTAACAGATTTTTGTTATAAATAGCTGACTCTGGAGCAGAAGCTTAGTGAATGCTATATCCACTGAGGGTGCTGTAGTGGAACCGTGTAGCAATTATATTTACTGTGGTTAGAGGGCCCTGGCCTCGTGGCTCATCTCTTTTTGAATCCTTTTGTAGTTTGTGGTCCTTCACAGGGAATTGCAGAATTCAGATATTTGTTAAATGCAAAAAAATGTTTATTGCTTTAAGCTGGTGACTCAACGGTTTCCTTTGAGTTAGATCTTGGAGATGCTGTCAGATCTTGTATTGTGAGATAATACCTGCGTTTGATCTTTTTATACTATTCTGGCAACCTTTCTTCATTGTGAACATTGATGGCTTATTACTCATTTACTGTTTTTTACAACCAATTATTTTGCTTCAGGATCCTCTCTTCTGTTGCCTGTAAGAAGGGATCTTGCCAGAAAATGCAAAAATTGACTGAATCACCTTTATTCCTGCCTTTGTGAGCTCCTTCAAAAATTGCAGGCACTGACTTGGAGAAGAGGGAAGGAAGTAACAAGCTGCTTTACTCCATAATATGGTTCTACACAGGATTTGTCTATTCTGCAGGTGTCTGTTTTCTTTTTTTTTTTTTTTTTTTTTAATCTGATAGTCTGGTATTTAAGTAAGACTTCTCTCAATCTGTAGTAATGTGGATTCATGCTGTAACCCTTTTGCTTAGACCAGTTTCACAATTTCCAACTGTTTTCGTTCTAAAGTGGATTTTAAGCAAGAGGTTAAGAGACCCACAGTGGAGCTGCTGTGTGGATACCACTTGATCCTGGGTATTTGTTACTATTCAAATTATTGATTTGTTTTGGAGTGAGTATCTTCTGTTGACCTTTCAACAGTTTCCTCTTCTCTGAAGACTGTCTCCAGTGGTGGGAACCTTCCTGATTGCCTCTTTAGAGAAAACAATGCAAAGAAGTAATTTCATTCTTCTGCAATGTCCTTTGGATGTTTATGTTTTTGTTACTTTTTCACTTCTAGTCTCTATCAGTCTCTCTCTGTCCCCTGATCCAGACGTGGCAACTTGGCTTTCCTGCTTGACCCCAGATCAGCGTCCTTACTACCTGATACCTGGACATCCAGCTGCCCTCCCCATCCCTGTCCTACTTGCATCCCACAGGGCTACGTTCTTGCTGGGGAAGGCCTTGTTCAGTCAACATGACTGCAATGCTCGGCTCTTGGTGTGCCTTTTATGAATTTAGCAGGCTCTTCCTCAAAATATTTTTTTCAGACTTCTTAAACTTCTAATAATTCCCCATGCTTTGCTGTTGACACATGCAGCATTTGAGGGGGAATGTTTTGGAGACTGCTTTGATTACTGCTCTGTGATAACTTTCATGCAGTTTCTTTAATGGAGACAGACACAGAGACTTTAAAGTTAGCATAAAAATCTTATGTGTGTGTGTGTACATGTATGTAAAAAAAGGTAACCTGTCCGTGGTAAAATGATTATTACTTTAGTATTTTAAATACAAATTTCATGCAGTGTACTATATTCTATACTACATATTTTAAGTATATTTGTAGGTTAACATAAATAATATAATTATATATAGCAAAGATATAGATTACTGCCATAAAATTGTTTCATTCTGTTTTAATACTCTGAATCATACAATTTGTGAGACTTTAAAATGAATTTTGATAAATGCCTCATTGCTTACAATTATTTGTCCAATAATTATATCTTCCTCTTAGTTTGCAAATCTAAGGACAAATCTCAGCCTGTTTCATTTCCAAAACATTTGCTTGAATAAAGTATTTTGAAGACCATGTGTGAAATCATCGTTTTACGGAGCTAAATGTTCAGAGGTCTGTTTCTGCCATTCACACTCACATGGAGAGCAGCTAACGCTACGGGTAGATCCATTTTTTTATGACACTATAAATGTTTAAAAATATTTATTAGTTTGCTATCTCATAAAACTTGAGTTTTGGACATATTAGCCTATAAATATTCCAGTAATAATAATAAATCCCCCACATTTATTTAGCACCTTTCCTCCTAATGCAAAATGCATTAAAATTTAGTCCTTAATGATATAACACATTATTTATTGCTTCCTGAATTTCTATGATAACTCTGAAATGCCTTAAGTTACTACTAGATTTTGAATTAAATTACTCAGTTAAAACCTTTATGTTGTTCTAAGATAAGTGTTCAGAGTAATTTGCTCACAATGTCTGTAGTGGAGAAAGAACATCATCCTATTCTCGTCCATTCTTTGGTAAATTCTTTGAATTTTGATTAAAACTAAAATACTACTAAAAATCTTCTTAATAAGATAACTTAAGAGTCTAAGTATTTGAAGTTGTAATGTGAGAGGGGAAAACAATGTCTTTTTTTTTTAATATAAAGTTTTAATGAGGAGACATGAATCACAAATTTTTTCTTCTCTTGTATCATAATATCAAAAATAGAAAAGCAGACATTCAATACAGAAGTTCATACAATGTACCGTATTTTAATCAAGTGCCTTATTAATAATTTCATTTGTGTAGACTTAGTTTCATTATGCTTGTGGATTAGTGGCTGGGGTGGTTACCGTCCCTTCCAGGTGTGCCTCGGTGATTGTGCTGCAGGTGTGGCTGGCAGGCTTACAGTGAGCCAATGGCAGCAAGCTCTAGCAACTGATGTTGTGTGCCAGCGAGGACCTCAATGCAAAATAGCTTTGGAAACTTGAATGCCTTCAACCGTGACAAAGGTGACATTAGAAAATTAAAACTGTTAGTTTTTACTGCCTGAGGAATTTCTGGTACATGGGGAGCGAAAGTGCTCTCCAAACATGGTTATCTGCAGGTAGATCTGTGCATCGTTGGTGTGCTGTATCTTACTAACAGGGCTGAGATACTTCTGTCATTGCAGAATACTTCCTGCAACTCATGCCTTGGTGAGGATTAATTTCATTTCAGAACCTGAAAGTGCATGTGCAGATGGTTCTGGAGGAGGTTGGTTACAAGCTTAAAGCTAGTGCCAGGTTAAATGGCAAATTCTGATACAAATGCCATATGTATCCATGTATTTGTGATTGAAGAGGTGAATCTGATGTTTCATGTGGCTCTCATAAGTGTTCTTTTAGGGCGTTCAGGAAAGGTCAGTTTCTTCTGCTATAAAAATCTGATCCATCCCGGCAGAACAAGCAGGGTTCAGATTGAGTTTTTTCTTTTCTTTTTTTTTTTTTTTTTTTCTTTTTTAAATTCAGAACTGTGACTTGCAAAAAGAAAAAGTGTGTTTTCCAGCTTCCTGAGCGCGCCCCCCCTCTTTCTCCCCCCTCCCTGGTATTATACCTAACAATAAAAGCAATTTGATAGCTGAAAGAGAACAGATAATTATAGGACATACTCGTAATATCACATCCTTCCTCGCCGTTTATTCTCTTCCAGAAGATGTTCTCATGGACTATGGTTATGCTTCCATGTGGTTGTGCACTAGGCTGATATCATGTGTATAGATTTTTGATATATTGTAGCGAGTCAAAATAACCAGGTATGCGTTTTCAGACACATAAGTTGATGTGTCGTCAGTTTGGTGACAGTGCTGGCATCGAGGTGACCCAGCTCTTTCCAGATGCAGCTAGGTAGGAGCAAGTCTGGAAAACTGCAAGCTGCAGGGATAAGTGGAAAAGAGCTGCACTGGAGTATTGCAGTAAACTTCAGTGTGCTTCTTGCGTGGTCAAATTAGCCTGTTCAAGGCTGTCTGAAGTTCATGTTGAGGATATATGAAAAAGTTAGTTATATGTCAAGAATGGTAATTTATATAGGGACGTAAGACTGTGCACAGAGATATGCACTGTCCATCAGAAGAGCTGCTTCAAGGTGATGTATGTGTCTATTGGACATAAGGGCCAATGATAAATAAAGCACAATTTAAAATAAAAATCAGTGAGAAACTCAAACAGTAAAGGTCATATGGAGAGATAAGCAGAATTCCCTAATCATAGGGTTAGTGTAGTCAGAGGAGGATAACAATAAGTAAAGAAATATTTGAGGAATGAGAGGCTGACCTTTTTAGCTCAGAGAAAACCAATAAATTTTGACCTTCTGAAATATGGACATAGACTTTCCATTTTCATGGACCCTGTCTTCTAACACTTTATCCAAGGCCATTCTTACCTAGATAGAAGAGTCTGGTTATGTTTTTGTTGTCACAGTACAGATGGAAGTCATATACCTATGCACTGAGTAATTGAGGCCTGGAGACCACTTCCACAGAGGATACTAATAAATGTTAGGTGTACACAGGATAATAAATAAAAGCTGTCTTTTGAGATTTTATCCCATCACCATGTCTGTGACTCTTAGCTGTGTGACAGTTGCTGAAATGCTGATCTCGCTGCAACAACAGAACTCAACTTTTACTGTGTGGCAGGGCACTTTCAAACTTTTTTCTTATTATGAGTAATTAACGAAATACTAGATATGTTGAAATCCCAGTTCTCAAACAATTTTACTTCAGTTTATACCAGAAAAGTCAGCACAAATAATCATCTAAATGTGACTTAGACATTTGACTTCTAACTGTATAAGATCTAACATATGATCTTAAAACAATTGGGAGAACTCATCACTGCCAAACCAAGAGAGCAGTTCTGGTTTAATTGTCTTCAAGAGCAGCATGATCACCTGAAAGTCAAATATGGTGCTTATGTTTTGGCCTTTTGGAGAAAGGTACATTTTAGCAGTCACACAACCCTTTTGCACAGAAATAATTGTCTGATTTTGATGCTGCATAAAGGCTAGAGTTTTTTTTTTTTCACTGATAATGTATTCCTGATCTTTGAATGCTGGACTTTAGCCTATGATAGTCGACTGATAATTATTTCCAAACCCAACAGGTCAAAATGCTTATCTATATTTTGATAGTAGCTGCAGACAAAAATAAATTGCTTTTGTCTTTGAATGAGTTGGTGTATTTTGCAAAGGAAGAACATTATACAATAACTGCTCATTTGAGAAGTAATTAACCTTCTTATGCTATTTGCATTATTAATGTATGAGCGTTATCATAATATCCTAATGTATCTGAATTTCTATTAATGTTTTCTTCGCTAAATAAATAAAAGTGAATCGAACAAAGAGATGACATTTGTTTAATTGTTCATGAGGATTCTTTTTTTCCCCTCATCCAAAGCCCTGATAGTTTATTAAATAGAAACTCTTAACTGGATGGCATTTTATGATAGGCTTTGAACCTAATTATATCAAATGTCATAGCATTATTTATTTTAAAAGCTTTTCAAGATTACTGTACAAGGGGAAAAATGTGTTTTCTTCCTATTAAAGTGCTTAAAATTTCCTATTAAGTTTTTCTAATTTGTTTAGCACTTTCACAAATGCCCTCAATCAACTTTACTTTTAGAATCCTTAAAAAATGTTTCCTTTAAAGGTAGTCTTGCAATGCTGCTTTACTGCTACTGCTTCTTTATTTTATGAAAAGCTCTCCTAGAACTGGAATCAGCATAATGCTATGCTTTCTCCAAAAACGTTGGCATGGTGTGCAAGGATTGCAGAGAATAAATGTTGTCACATAAAAGAAGTTATGACCAAAGTAATATATGTAACTTAACAGGTTTCTCTTTAATTGAAAGACACTAGGTAAATAGAAAAAAATAAGTTCTGTGTAAAGCATGTATGCTTCAGAGAGGGAAGAAAACTCATCCTTAATATATTAGTATGTGTATTTGCCATAACCTGGGGCTTCTACAGCTTTGTAGTGTACCAAGAAGGAGAAAGAAGAGCGTAAGGACTACTGAGCATGTAGAAATAGCAAGACTGCTGTATCAACAGAACAGTGTGAAAGGAGCAAGTAAAAGGAGTTCTGATTTAATTGTCTTATTCCACAGCATTTGAATTACTCTAGCAAGAAATGAGATCTTTATCTATGACTTAAGAAAAATTACAAAAAAACCCCAGAAAAATAATAATTCAAAATTTTAAACATTTTGTTTATTGAAAGCTAAGAGGTCTGTTGTTTTGAGAAGTTAAAACTAATGATTAAAACAACTACTGAAAAATAAAATGAAAAAAAGTGTTTTCAACAATATACACCCCCCTACCCCCAGTGTTCACTGAAGACACTGATGGAGACTCAGCTCTGCTGGCATTGCCTAACATTTAATTTCTTATGAATCCCTTGGGCTTCCACAGGATGTAACCAAAGGAATTCAGGTATCTTTAATCATTCTATAATGAACTGCTCTGAATTTCCTCCTGGAAAAGCTCAATTAAGTCTAAACTATAGAATCATAGCTTTTTTTTTTTTTTAGTATATCAGCTTATTATACCATTACAGAAATGCTTTTATGCATGACCAGCCTTCTCTTTGGGACACTACAACATTTAATGAACCTTGGTCAATATGTCTGACTTAAACAGAAACCTCAACAATTTGTGAGGCTTCCATCTTCAGATCATCAGGTGACTGTTGTAGTTCAATCCAGGGCATTTCTTATTTATTGCTTTATCCCCAGAGTATCTTTGGAGAGCCAGTCTAAACTGATTTTTCTCAGATTCTTCTCCAAAGCTTATACATTGAAATCAGAGAAGCTTCACTGATTTATACCTGTTAAGTCATGCTTTCAGAGTGATACACGTTATGCCACAGCAGACCAATACTGTCGTGGTAAGCTACAAACAATGGTGAAAGCTGGATGAAATAATGTATTTTTTTTCTTGATATTTCGAGTCCTTGCTTGCTTTGAAATCTGAATACTGGTTTTATTTCTTAAGCTAGTGCTTGTAAAAAGCACATTTAAGATGATATTTTTCAGCACTCCTAGTTTGTGCATAATATCTTATTTGTAACTACGGAACGCAGCTCAGAGAGGCTCCCAGCTGTAGGAAACTCAACACAGAAATGAATGTCCATCTGTGCATTTTAAAAAAAAATGTTCTAATATTAATGATACGAAATGGGTCAAATAGATTTGGACATTTAGATCCTATCTCTTAAATTGCTCCAAGTATTTTAACTGTAGTAGGTATGTGTATCAGAACATTTTATTTTTTAAAGTTGAGTCTTTCAATTTTTGGTTGCTGTATTGCATATAAGGTTTGGTTTATTTTGTTAGGATTCTCTAGTCCTTCAAGTTTTGAGCAAATGCCATCCCCCAAAAGATTTGAACTAGAAGCTGATGCTCTCTGTTGCTGTGTTTGAATGTTACCCTCTTGGGAAAAAGACAGCAGGTTTCTTAAATAACCTTAGCTACCCTTTACCTTTCAGCTTTAAACACTTACATATAAAACTGTTAAACTCATCACCAGGGCAGAGATTGTCTTTCCAGCTCTGTCTCATGTGAATCTGCCTGCTGGCTGATATTAGAAATATGCCAGTACTAAAATACTATTGAAAACTACGTGTTGAGATCCGTTATAACAGTTGCTGGTACCAGTTTAAATCTCTGTGGCTAGAAATGATCAAATCATTGCGGGGTTGGAGTGTGTTATTTGAATTCTTGCTACTTATCACTTAAAAGGTTCTGCCATGATCTTTGGTTGTTTCCCTGCTTTCCTTCCCATCCTTCTCCAGTTGTCTTTGTTTCATACCTTTACCCTTTTCCAGATCACACTAGCATCAAAAGTCTGTTACATCCTTAGAACATCTGTTCTCATAGTATTTTTACCTTGACTGTACGATCACAATTACCTTCTAAAACTGCTATTAAATTATCCTGCATATGTTGCAAATATCATAAAGGTCTTTAAAAATATATTTCGTGATTTACAGGTATACTTTAATGTCTAGAGTTAATCATTTACATAACATTGTAGTCTGAAAGGATCTAAATTCTGTTTAGCCAGTTACTGGTACATTCTCTTCTGTAGGTTAATATTGAGACAAAATAGAGAAATAACAGCACACTACACTTTCCCCAACTCTTTGTGGAGGAAATCCCACCTGCAGGAGAGTAAGCAATGGCTGGGGTATCCCAAAGCCTGCTGATATCAAGGAAAATATCAAACATTTGTTAGAGGGCACAGGTTTTGCTAATTTATAATGAAGCCACACTTAGTTAAGCACCACTTCTGCTGCCTTGACCTCCTAGCCACAACTCTGGATATAGCTTCAAGCTACCTGTGACAATTTGTCCAAGCCTTTGCAGGGCTAGCTTTGCAATTTAAAGAGGTCCATAGAGATATGTGGAGATAGGAACTAAATCTGTTTGTGAACAGGTTAGTAATTGGTAGAGCTGACCAACATATTTCTGACCATGGCATAATTCAAACCATTTGATCTTAGGCTTGTTAGATGTCAATTGGAGAGACCTATATGGAAAAAATCTCGCAGACTTTTTTACCTCCCACAATTTTGCCCTTCATCATTCAGATCATATTGGTAGCCTGTGAAGAATGTGAAACTTTTTTTTTTTTTCCCCTCCAGTCACAACCTCACTGACAAATGCTTGGTCCTAAGGAATAGATTTTTATTTTGCTGGCAGTTGTCATAGGAATGAAAGGCTGGATTATTACATTGAAACAGAGAACTGAAGAATTGACTGTGGCCTTGAACTTTAAAAGCACACCAATATTCCTTAGTTTCTATGAAAACTTTTCAGACCTTTCAACACCATTCATAAATCCTGCCATCTCAGCTTAACTACACCATAAATGAAACTGCTTTTTAACTCACCTTATCATGTAATTTCCTTTCCTTGAAATAAAAATCATTTTCAGATTTACAACCGGCAAAATATCTGTGTAATATCTGAAATATTACAAGTATTTCTATATAGACAATTTTCTCAGGGTTGTAGATGACAATGTTATTCCTTACTTGCCAGAACTGAGATGCAAGTTCAAAGAATTCATTTAACAGTACTTCTAGATCAATGTTTTTAATTCTGAACCTCATCTGCATATATTCAGTCTTTCAGAATCCACACCTTTAAGAACAGTAGTAAGAAGGATAATACAAATGCCAATTACTAGCACCACTGCAGAATAAACCCAAACCATCTGGTTGGATTATTTCTTCCATTATGTATAATAAAAAATCTCCATGATCTGAGGCACCTGTTGCTAATGGAAGAACTGAGGTAAATTATTTTTTTTGTAGTACTTAAAATAGCAGGACACTCAATCAAAACACAATATCTTTTGGATTTACATTACCAAGCATGAAATGATGAGGATTGTTTTTACAATGGAGCTGATCATCACACCAGGAGTATCAAATTTGTACTATGAAGGCCCAAGCACCTGCTGAAATGTTGATACCATCCTGATTCATTAGGGATGAGTACAGTTGTCAGTAAAGAGCCTTCCTGTACTTTCTGCGCATCAGAGCTTTTTCCTTTTTATGTATAGAGGGCAGAAAGGGCTAATGGAGATCCTCTACTTGTTATTCCCCAGTTCTCTCCCTGCTTTTGATCTGAATGAACTTCTTGTCACCTTCTTCCATTTTCACATGTCCAAATAAATTTAATCAAAGCTAGTAGCAGGACAAAGAGGAAATAGAAATTCAGCTGAATCCCAAGCTTTGTACATGAAGATTCAAATGAAAAAGCTTTACTTTAGGAGCATCTTAAATGTCGGTTAGTCAAATTGAGATAAAAGACATGCATTGTATTATCTATCAATCTAATATTATTTAATCTAATCCAATTTAGGAATAGATACAATACTAAAGAAAGAAAAGGACATCTGCATTGATTCTGAATCTCCAGGAAGCATTGATTTAGAAAAGTATGTAATTTTCTGTCATCATACTTGGGGATAAAGGTCTGAACTGTTCTCTGTAAATCTCTGTAGGTGTATTACTTTATGAATTTCAATTGTTTGCTTAAAAACAGATGGTGCTTTGAGAATTCCAGAAGGTATAACGTGGATCTAAAAAAGTTATTTTCTTTGTACAGATAAACTAGCCTAGTTTATCTGAAAGGAACTCTTAGTGTTCCAGTTTCATGAGTGAGAACATCACATATTTGCTATGGGTTTGTGCAGATGTACTGTTCCGTGACAGAGGTGTTCAGGCTTTGCTCCATCAAAATGAAGACGGTGATGGTAGAAAGCTGCAGAAAGATGGTGTTTTTTTTTTTTTTTTTCCTTCCTAGCAGGTCCATGTATTTCAAGATACCTGCTTCTTGACATAGGAAGGTTGGTAGATTTAGTATGTTTGTGTTCCAGGACTGTGAAGCTAATGTTTCCCCGTCAATAGCAGTAAACCAGTAATGTTCTCTGCCAGCTGTTGTACCAAACCTGTGCCAAAGGGGAGAGGATATAGAAAGGAAAGAGTACTTTCCAAGGCTTAAATTACTTCAAATTATTTGTTGCTGCCGTTGTGGTCAGCCATTCTCAGAGGTTTTATTCAGTCCCTGGAGAAAAAAAAAATCCCACAACCTCTCCACCCAGAGAAATATGAAGCTCGTCTATGAAGAATGTAATGTAATTTTTTAAAAAAATCCAAACCACAACACCTATTTTCTTGATATCTTATGGATACGAGCTGCATTTGGGAACATATTTTGGAATTTATGGTACTGGAATTAAAGCTGTCATCTTTTAAATGTTTGCAGATCTTTCAGAGTTGATGGATTGCTAAAGTGGTTGCATATAATGAATATGAGATTACATAGATGAAGCAAAGCATTTCCAATTCTAGGCTGATATCCCCTCTCCCATCCTTCACCTTTCTTGTCTTTTCTTTCTATGAAGAGTAAAAATTAACAAGATGTACATATACATATATCTATAAAAACCAGCTCAAATTTCCAGATGATGATGATTCAGAATGAAATATCTTTTCAAATATCTTCTGAAAAATTTTACTTCAATGGCATATAACATTTTCTGCCTTGTATGCAATGGGACAAGAAACGGCATGGTAGCCATCAAACTTTCTGCTTTCTCTTAACAGCCTGTTATCCAATAACAAAAGTTTCTTGTACATATTTACTTCCTATTTGAAGACTTGGTTAATTGCACAATAACATTAAAAAGCAAGGTAAACTAAAGTTTTAGATTACCACCTGCTAAAACAGCATTATACAGTATGCCTTAGTACCTTTCATGCTTTTAATATGTCGTGGTTTGTGATAGCAGTCATGCTTCTGTGTGCAGAAAGGTGGCCAAAACTGCCTTAATTTTTTACGATCAAGCAGGAATATATTATCCTGCCAGGAGGATATCTTGATCCCTTTGAATAAATATAGACAATTTAAGCTATTGGTTTCCTATTTTCTTGTAGTCCTCAGTTTGTGGTCTGTCAGTTTTTTGTGATGTGCAGCAGCATCCCACTGGCAATAATGGCACCAGTGTTTCTCAGCAATGTTTCTGTTGTTCTGCCGCCTCCCTGTAATTTGCTTCCATATGACAACAAATACAGCTAGGTCAGAGTCAAAGCTGAGTCACAGTGATCTTGTGCAAATTGATATCTGATTTATAGATCACCACCTTGGGAAATTCTGTCTGGAAAGCTGTTTTGATGGACAGTGTTTGCAGATAAGACAGACGTAAGCACATATATCAGAAGAAGAAAAGTAAAGAGCTGACTGTTCATACTGTGTCTTTCTGCTAAATGATCTTTTGCTGAACTGAACCAGCCACAAGAGTATTGCTTCAGTTTTTCTCCACGTTAGACTTTCTGTGCATAAGTTTCTTGCAATTACAATGAGGATATCTGGTAATTCTAGTTCTTATACTATGGTGAACTGTTACCATGTTACACACTTAAATGGATTCCAAATGGGGCTTGTTGCAAGTCCTCAAGCACGTTAAACGTGTTTCTGACATTAAAACACAGCTGTCTTCAAGAGCTGTGGCAATCTGAGTATTTCAGTAGCTTGTATGATCCAGAAGCTTTATTTTGAAGAGCGTTTCAGTATCAGCAGTGTTGAAAATCAGTCATTGTTAGCAGAGTGACTAACAGTGTATGAATAGGCACAGCACAGGCTTAAACCACTCTGAATATAAGTATGGTCTGGATGTTTGAGCGTGGAGGATATCAGTAGCGAGACACTTCAGAGAGGAGGGGCAAACAAATATGCTCTGCATGTTTGTTCTTCCCCAGCTATTGATCATGTGGGTTTTTCAGGTGTCTGCTGGAAAATATTTTCTGCTGACTCATAACTGCTGTCACATAGCATTAACTAGCGAAATCTAGTCAACAAATATCATGGTGAGGGAGACTAGAAATAAATTTATACCACTTATATTTGAGGAATTTCTTGCGTATATGTCACCCTTTCAGCCGAGCTATGATGCCACAGAACTGAAGGAATAGAGGTCAAGGGCTTCTCTTTTTTTGGCTACCTTTTTCCCTTTCTTTTTGCTTTCTTCTGTCCGTTTGTCTCACCACAAATCAATATGGAATGAGATTGGCTTGCTAGACAGCAAGCTGGTACCTGGTGAAAACAAATTGAGTGAAAGTGGAAAGCAATAGAGTGAAATTTCTTATGTGGTGAAAAAAATTAAACTATGTTAACTATGCTATTAGACTTTCTCAAAGAAAAGAGTTGAAAAAGTCATCGTGGCTTTTAGTATCCATCATGTTAGTCAGTAGAATATGTAGGATTATTTTTAAAAACAAATCATGTACAATTTTTTTTTCCTTTGCCTGCGTTAAACAAATGTATACAATCATTAGTGGTGGAACAGCATTTATTGCGTTCAGCTACTACGTTAAAAGTTGTCATATTCATGTTATAAATAAAACACCCACCCGCTCAGCCTTACATACCCACAGGCCTACTTTTCAGCGGCTGATGACATGTGCTCTGCATGCATGACTACACTAAAGTTAGGTTTATTGTGTGTCATAATAACGCATATTAAAGATGTATATCATAAAAGGGTCTGTGATGTGTATTGTTTTCTGCAGTATTCCTGAGCCTGAGGGAGCAGTTCATGTAAGCTATGCAGGATCTCCATGTTTTGTAGATGTGAAAAGAAAACACAAATGAGAGCATCCAGTATGAAACTGAGAAAAATGATTGAAGGCTGTGCTGACTTGCAAAGTGAATGGTGCTGGTTCGCACTGTTGTAAACACTTCTTTCCTTTGTGGAATCTCATTCTTCCCTGGCAATGATGTCTTTTCTGAGTAACAACAGACTCCTGCTTCCATAGTGAAAAGTAGCACCTGGTTTGACTTCCGCTTTGTCACAGGCCATTTATGTTTCACCTAGCCATTTTGATAGCATCTCTAAACCCATATTTTTCATCTTATCTCAAGCCTATATGATTTGTTTAAATAATTTAGCTTTAGAGACAGAAAGTGACCATCACAGCTGATGTTCTTTAAGGTGTTTGGAACCAGCTCCTGCATAAAGCAAGCTGCTGAGCTGGATGTCAAGCCCCAGTATCCCCAAACACTAGTATGTGAGCTGGGTCCCAAGCAGAAGATAAGCATTCACATGTTCATGTAGCATCAGAATATTCCAAGTATGAAAATTCTTAGTTAGCTGCTTCTCACAAAAAGAATTTCCTATCTTATGAGCTGGAGGTGATTTAAACAATTTAGACATGATTGATACATCACTTAAGGTGATTTAAACAGAACTCTCCACAGCTATCTCACAGCTTTCTGAAATAAACAGTGTTTAATTTGTGAGGCTGTTCGTAAAGAAAGAAATTATTTATGTTCAATAAGCAAAAAATTAATTTGTTCATTATTTATAAAAGTCATCCTAATTTCACAGAACAACAGCAGTAAAATCAGAACGATATGCTCCTATTTACTATGGAATTTTTAGAAATACTTTGCCTGCTAGGTCATATTTGATGGGATTTTTAGCTGTTTCACTGGTACTTGCAGAATGCAGTCTGCTTAGAATAGTGAGTGACTTTCTCCTAATTCAATAAGCTGTTCAACCATAGAGCATTGACAACTGCCTTTGTGAAATCCAGTATGAATTGACTTTTAAAGTCAATTAGAATTCAGTATTTGGTTAGAGATTCTTGTGCACACAACATCCAGACACCTAGTCAGTCAGATTCTCTCAGCACGGATGTGTGTAGATTTATTTTACCTGTAATTTGTTTATTTGCCCTATCATAGAATGAAATCCTTACAACAGTTAATTCATTGTCCTTCAGAACTAGGGTCAGTGTATTCAGCTCTCTGCTGTGATTTTTTTATAAGCGTGCTGAATTCCTGCTTGTAAATAATTGTATTGCGATATCTAGAAAATTCATAGTGGCAGAAGTAGTCTAAAGCCAGCTCAATACTTCCATTTTTGTTCTTATTGAGCAATGAAAAATTGATTCCTCCACCCCTCGTTACTACCAGTCCTTCAAAGTCAGCTGCAGCCATTCCTTGTCAAACTGTCTGGAGGATTTTATGGGCGCATAACAAGCCTGGCACGGCTGGCATGGGTTCCTTCAGTGCAAACATAAAGTGTATGGGGATTTTGGTTGTCTGATAAGTAATTTTCTATTGCAGGCACAATGTGGACCACAAAAAAAAAAATGAAGTGAGGTTCTAGCTTTTGTTAGATAAGAAAAAAAAAAGATGGATTGGATCTTTTAGTTAGCAAGAGACCAGAAAATTTAAAATAAACAAGCAACAAACCAAATTGATTCCAAGTACATCTTTTCAGGAATTCTGCTTGAGAAGCTATGAGACTTTATGTTCTCAGGCTATTCAAGCCTTATTTTATTCTCTAGACTGCTGTGTAACGCACTGCTGTGTTTCCCCACTCTTTTTGTTTCTTCATTCCCATTTTTCCCCTCAGCGTGGCAGATGAAATTGCAGCGTGCTTTGAAGCCATCACTGTCACTGACTTTGTTTCCTTTGCTTTTGTATTTTGGGAACAGAAACGTAGCCCTTCTCACCACTATTATACAACAAAATTAGCTGGATATTTCTGAATGCACTGCTCAGTGTCAGGGAGCGGGGAGGGCAGCCTTGCAGTCGCAGCCATCCCACCACCCCAGCCTGGAAGGCCAACCAGTCGAAGCTCCTGGCACGTCCACTAGGAACAGGGATGGGCTCAGGTTTGGATCACATTGCCTGACCTATTGACTAGTAACTCTGGAAGACTTCTTCCAGGGCCTCAGAGGTTCCTCTGAAAGAACACTACAGCAAAATGTTTCCTAAATATAGGGTTATTATTTTCAGTAACATATTAATAGTGTTTTGAAAACCCATCTATCTTCCTCTGGTCTCCCTGCCTCCTTTTGAGTTTGACTAAGTATGTAGTCTGAAATTGTGTATTAGCTGTTTTAATAAGATGTGAATACATGATATCTACCCGCAGAAATATGAACTACGTTCTGTTGATACAGGGCTTGCTTTCATATGGCCTCTATTATGGTGCAGTTACTCTTAATTTCACCTGTGTTGATTATTCTTGCCAATATCTCTTTTAATTTGCTCTGGCATTCTTCACATAGAAAAGCTTTTATTATGCCTTTGATTTACCTCTGCAACTTTAATACGTGACTGCAGGTGGCTGAACTTATCCCACTTCTCTCATTTTCTCGTGAGAAAACATCAGAATTAGAAGATGCACTCTAAAGAATCCAAGACTTCCATGCAACTGAAATATGAGTAAACAATGGTACAGTCCAGTCTACTTTCCATTTAGGTGTTACTGCAAACACTACGTGTTTTAGAAGTGCAGCTTCACCTGGCAATGTTGCAAATAGATGGGCGTATTTTCAGCCAGTATGTTCTTGCTCTCGGGGCAGCAATATTGTGCTTTGTTGAACTAACTAAAAATGTATTCGCTTATGTGGACAAAATGTCAATTCATTACTGTCTTTCACAATGGAGTGAAATTGTTGCAAAATTTAATAGACAGTGAAGAAATTTGCACGTATGTACCATGTGTGCATCTGGTTGTGTCTCTCTTGTTTTGTAACCACACCATCTCCTGTAAAATGCAACTGATAAATTTTATGATGGTAGTTAATAGTGTTTATCTAGCTCATCAAGGATCTTCATGGGGAATTTGGCTTCCTTTTTCTTTTTTTTTTTTTAATTTTCTTCAAGTCTATAGGAACCACATATCAATTTTATAGATAAAAATCTTGGTAGGAAGCTGCTCAGAGGCAGAAGTTCAGGTATATCCTCTAGCAAAACATTCAAGTTTGTAAGTTGCTTAGGTGCAGCTCTGTGTCTCACGGCCAGAAGTATTCTCTTACATGTGTGTACTGTAGTACAGAAGCAGCGCTGGTAGTAGAGAAACATCTACATCTTGTGTAAGTGCTTCTGTGTGACAAATGCATGGACGCAAGGTCACAGGCTTCAGCTAGTTATGGAGGAGTCTGGCTAGTCATCCTGGGCAAGTGGGACTAGATTTTATGAAGCTTTTTGCTATGTTCGCGGTTATCACAGAAGTAGGCAGGTGGGCTGGCTTGGTGCAGATGAGTAAGATGGGTAAGGTTCTCCTGAATTACTTCACAGTAAAAATCTCAGTGTAAGAGTTTAGAAAGAAATCTCTGGTATGCACATGAGTTTGTCAGAAATATACCAACCCAGTCCTACTTGCATGGAAAGGCCGTTAACATACACACCGATGAGTCCACTTCAAGTAACAGCTACAGATCTTGCAGGTATCTCAGCAGGGCAGGATTTCAAGAAATGTGTGGCCTAAGCAGCAAGTGGGAAATATCTGAATCAGTAGGTTGCTGCAGACTGCTGAAGGAGGTGGTGAAAAGCCTCTTCTCAGGAATCCTGAGGGGACCGGGGTGTTGCTCTGTCTGACAAGCCTGTGTGGCTTTTCAAAACGGGTCTGGATTGAGCGAGTTCCTAGCAAGCAGAGTTATTTATAAAATTTTCTGTTTGTATTTTGCACTGCCCAGCACACCTAGGCTTTTGATGCTAAAACATACATCTGGTTTTTGTTCAAATAAAATCTTAGTTTTGCAATACAAAACTCTTCTTGTTTTTTTGATGTTGTGGGGTTTTTTCTCCCCCCGCCCCCAGCAAAGGTGTGGGCAAATCTCCATCAAAACTCCCTTTCTCTCATTGCATGCTCTGAGATTTCAAAGCACCTTCCTAAAACAGTTCCCCTTTGCTTCAGGTGTCTGTTATGCTAAAAAGGGGGTTAAAAATCCATTTTCTGACCCAAGACAACAGAGGTACAGAAAATCAGAGACAACCCCAAGCCACCTGAGATTCCCCATCATGGTACCAGGTTTCTAGAAGCCATCTCCTATTTCAGACCTGCAGCCCCAGAGGAGCTCCTCCAGCCACAGCCACCAGACTGTGCCTGGCCCAAGCATGAGCTTAACTCACCTCAGCTGCCACACAGCTGTTTGTAATTATCAGTGCTTTTTATTACTTGATCCTGGGCCACTCTCACTTTGGGAGTTGTCTTTTTAAAGGCAGTTCCCCATGTGAGGCCTGATGAGGAGAGCTGGGGTGAAGCTGGAAAGAGGAGAGTAGGGGCAATTGGAGTGGTCTGTCTTGGGAGTGTGGGCTGTGTCTTGGTAAGGGGCTGCCTAGGGAGCATGTACAAGTTGACTCTGCTATCCTGGTAACTAAAAATTTTGGTAGGCATAAGCTTTAGTAGTTGTGGATAGCACTCTCTGTTTGCATTCCTTCTCGAGAGGGTAGAGCAGTTGAGGAAGAGCACTGAGTGGCTGTTGCCTGCGAGGCCATGTGCCTTCATGCCTCTCTGGGAAGCTTGCTGTATGACCTGAGGCCAGTCTCATGCTGGTGTGGCTGGTGCATAACTGTGGTGCAGTGCAAGCAGCCGCAGAAGGACTTGGCTGTAGTTGCTGCTGCCCCTTGCTGTGTATGGAAATTAGAAGGTAAGAGTATCAGTGATCTGTTCCGTTTGAATTTCTTTTTGTTTAAGAAAACTTACTTGTAGCAAGTACTGGGTGTGTGCTGAGATGCAAGTTGTAATTGCTCATCTTCCCCAAAATATATATAAATACCATTAACCTGTGCCCTGTTTATTTTTCCTAACTCCCTAATTTACTGCAGTGGTTTTATAGTGCTTCTTTATTATTATAGTGTCTAAGAGTAGTGGGAGAACATATATCCTGGGTTTTTTTTTTGATAATGAAGCCACTTTCCTGAACCTGGTGATGATGGGATCTGCTTCTTTCCTTTTACAGAACTGTGTTGTTGTTATATGGCTTCCCTCTTCCCTCCCTTTTCTGCCTAGGCTTTCTGACCTGCTGCTTTTAGTATGAAAGCTAAAACTCGGCATAGTTGGTTATAACCCTTAATCAATATTTCCTTCTTTTCATCTCTTAAAAACTTTTTACTGGATACTGTGTGCTGCTTCTTTCTTGAAGCTTTATGGCTGTCTTGAATTCTTATGGTTAAAAAGGCAATCCTCGGTACAGCTGCAGGTCTCTGCCTCTGTGGGGACTGCTGGAGAGGAGCTAGGACTGGCCATGGAGTCCTGGAGGCTCTTCCAGGATGTGACTCTTGTTTTGAATCATGATAACGAGGACAGGACATGCAAGTCAGGGTGGTGAGCTCTGATGCGCAAGCACTTGTGGTTTTCCGTCAGCAATTGACAGTCAAAAGATACAGTCCCTTCTTATTTCTGCCTCTGAATCATCTATCCTTGCTACACTCCCGCAGCATGTTTTCTATTGTAATCCTCCGTATTTTATTTTTTTTCCCACATTCATAGTCTTTCAGTGACTTTCTATGCATCACAACCCTTCATATACTCTGTCAGCTTGCTCAGTCATCTGAATAGTGATAATCACCACGTTGAAATTACAGATGCACCATAGGCATATGTGGTGTGCTTATGCCTGCCCTCTGTGGGCAAACCTGCTTACCAAACCTTCAATCAAAGTTGGGGAAAAAGCGCTTGTTGTCAATAGTTGTTTGTTGTTTATACATTGATAAAGCAACATGTCCATCTGACAGACCTGAGCTGTTGCGGAGCTGGATTTGTTGCTTCTGCAGCAGGTGTGCTGGCAGGGGGTACTTACAGCTAGGTAAAATGTGCTTGTTCTAGGACAGACTTCTGCATTGCTATGCGATAAAAGCTATGCTTTAAACTGCTCCAGTGCAGGTAACGCACTCATGTAGATGCGTTTTCAAACATAGATATTTATATACCTAGCGAGTGGTGTCCTGTGGGAGATGGGGAAAGCACTGAATGAGACTGATCTAATAGCATGCACTGCAGCTTCTGCTTCATCTGCTGGGCAAGAGCAGCACAAAAAGGGTCTGCCCTTCACTGAGAAGGAGATACATATATATATATATATATTTTTTTTTTTTTTTTGTAGCTTAAAGGGGATAAACAAGTCTCTCAATATCTTAATATATCTTCTAGTAGTCTCAAATTATTTAGAAAAGTTTTAATATTTCTCTTCCTATTTTTTCATCTTCTGAACCGAGCTGTTCTCCAGGCTGTTGGGAGCCTGCACAGCTGCCATGGATAGGGCAGGTGCCTGCCTGTTAATTACCAGCATCTTGTGTTGCAGTGTAATGCAGTCTGCCTGTATTCTTCTCAGAAGCTGTTTCAAAACCATTGAAGACTAATTACAGTCTTCACAAACACAAGTTAATATGTTGCCATTTTCTTATTAAAACCAGAAGCCCAAGGATGCCGCAGTGGCCAATAGATCTTGCACTCAGTCTTGTACAGGCACTGTAAAAGAAGAGGTTCTCTCCTTTTCAAGTGGCTAGCTCGCTGCTTTACTTCAGGCTAGAAAACGCTTCCAGGAGCATCTCCCTGCTGCTACTGTATCTCTGTCCCCTTGAAAGGGACACGCAGTAAATGATCTCTCTTGTGTCTTTTGAATTGGATGCTAATACTGTATTTCTCAAAAATTAGGCTTAAAAATTCTCTAGTCGCTTTCATTTTGTACTTTACACTTACCATGTGAAAAAAAAAAAAAAGCTCTGATAAGGTTTATTTTCTTGTAGGCCTCTTAAATTGCAACCCTTTGTATTTGAGACTGCAAAATCCTAAATCACGCTAACAGTGTGCCTGAAATGGACACTGATGGAAAGAAAAAAAATACAGCTGATACAGATAGTATCTGCTATTTTTAGTTCCTGGCAGCCCAGGATTGCTCTTACCCAAGGACCATTCACATTGTTTCTTTCCCTTCTCCTTGCAGCTGTTGGTTCTGTGATGACTTAGGAAACAAAAATACAAAATAAGGGTATGCAGACTAGATGGACGTTACTGGAATTAGATAGCAATTTGGCAGGAAACTGATCTGCATGATTGCCTTCCTCCGCAGAATACTGTAATAGCGTGATTGCAATCATTTCTGCTGGTCAGTGTTTTTTGCATTAACATAGCTACCTAGGGAGCCAGCCAGGCTTTATGAAAGACTTTCTTTGGAACTGAAAGAAAAAGAGAAGAAATTGACTCTGTGTTATTTTACTACAGCAGTATCGCCTGCTGTTGGTGGCATGCTATATGTCCAGATTTCATATTTAGTATTTGCTTGTGGTGCTGTCTTCAGATGTGCCAGTTGTGAGAGCTGCTTCTACAGAGAGCTGATTTCTAGTACTGCACAGTTAATCCTCCCTGTACAATAAAAAAAAAAACCAAACCCAACAAAACCTTCTGGTGTCTTCCAGTTGTTTGCATAAGTATTTGTATCCTTGTTCTGAAGATAGTCAGTGTTAAGCAGTACTAAATAATCATAGATACTTTAGTTCTGTAGTCAGGATACCCAAATGGTCCCATAGCTGTGTACAGAGGAGGGTGTGTTTGGATGGTACTCTGGGACAGAGGGTGCTCTTCTCTTTGTAGTGAGTGTACTTAGAACTGGCCAAGGTTCAGCTTTTGTAATTGACAGGCATTTTTAACTGGAAAAATATAATTTAGAGATTTGGTTTTTAAATTCTCTATGTACATAATGTAAACATTTAGCTTATTTTTACGGGTCCACTTTGGGAAACAGTTGCCATTAAATCCTGCCTCCTGAGGAGAAGGGGAGGTATTGTCTCTCTTCAAGTGTATGGCTGGGTAGAGGAAGAGAAATAAAGATTTAAGTGAGAGAAAACAGAGAACTCAAGACCATTTCACTTCAGTAAGTCCTATACTGAAGTGGCTGTTGTGTAAAATACAACCAGGACCTCAGAAGTTACTAGTCTGAAGAACCTGCTATAAAGCAACATCTGAACTTCAGTTTTTTTTCAACCAGTGCTGCTGCTAGCCCTGTCCATGCATCCTGTTGTTCTCCTCCCTGGGACACTTCTAAGGTTTTTGGTTGTGGGGTGGTTTTTTTGTTGTGGTGGGGTTTTTTTTGTTGGTTTTTTGGTTTTTTTTTTTTGGCAGCCATCTAGCTTACAGCTTGCTCACTGTCCTCTTACAGATGAGGAGCTTCTTGCAGTGGCAGTCTATTCCCAGCCATGGGAATGTGCTAGTAGGCTGGGTCTGTGCATGACAGTAAATGTGGATCAATGGGTACAGGCTGGGTGCTTTTTGCCTGTTTCAGAACTGCAGCTCATAAGGAGAGAGGTCAGTGTTCCCCCTCCCTGTCACTAAATTACACCAGCTGATGTAGGTCTCTGTTCAGGAGTGCTACTGTTCTAGGCTGAGAAGGTGATGCTGTGCCACGTGTCTGTCCTTCGCTTCGTGCCTGTAGTGAGCTTCTTACCTCAGCTAGAATTTGTGAAATCCTCAATGCTTTTTCTTTTTTCTATTAAGAGAAATGAGTTGCTGAAGTCCCTGAAATGTTTAGTTTTCATCCTTATGTGAGATACTGGAGGATACACTCTTTTCATCCCCTAGGTAATTATTTGCTTTATTGTTGCACTGTAGCAAGGTAGGATTAATATAAGTTACAAGTAGTAGTAGAATATGAAATAAGACAACAATAAGCACGAGCAGAAGATAAAAATAGAATTAACCTAGTAGTTTCAGAATTGTGTGTGTTTCTAAAATGCTTGCATCTATGCTTAAATATATTTTTCTGTCTGATAAAGAATGTGTTTTTCAATATTACACATGCAAAATTCAGCTAAGTTATAAGAACTTGAAGAATTTCACAGGTTCAGTGACAGGAATGAAAAAATAAACTTTTGACTTAGCTTGTCAACCTGAATAAACTATTAGTTTTATCTTGTGCTAACCATGGGACAGTTAATAGGGGTGGAATAAAAACACAAAGCACATTTTCCTACTGTTTCTGTCAAATTGGTTTTTCTGCCTAGTTCCTTCATTTGCTTTCCAAACCATTCTGTGAGCTCAGTGACTCTTCAGACCGTTCTCATGAGTATATTTCAATTACCAATTTTGATCGTAGGAAATAAAATGAAGTATTGCATTTCACAAACTTGGGTTTGCAGATCGAAAGCTTGAAATGATTTAAGTGGATGCTAGTGAATGTCCAGCCTGATCTCTGGCAGCCTCCAGCCTCTGAAAGGCTGACAAGCTACAGGAGAATGAGGAACTGGCCCTGGCAAGCTTGTTTCCTGGGTGTCATCTGTAATAGTTGTTTTCTTCTAATATTAGCAGTAATCAGGCCAATGACCTTTTATTGTTTGGTTTTTTTTGGGTTTTTTTTTTTTTTGG
>WHYT01017773.1:116142-138135 GCA_009806455.1 Tetrax tetrax
GAGATACCTTTGGACCAGAACTTCCCTGTTTGTAAGTGACTCCCTGGAGGACTCCCAAGGGCTGCCAAGAGCGCATGTGATGGTGTGTGGCAGGAGAGTTAAGGGGAAAGATCAGTTATTGTCTAAAGTCACAGGCAAAAATGGTAGGTAGCCCTCTATGTTTGTACTATTAGCTGTTGCTTGAGTTTGGTGCCACAAGTTTCTATGTGTGAGCAGGTGACAATGTGAAAAATGTCCTACCAGAAAAATGTCCTAGCCTTTTAGTGATCATCAGAGGCTATACTCTTGAAGCTAAGTGTAAGCAAATGGTACAAAAACAATCTACTTACAAGGTTTTTGTTTGTTTTGTGGTTTGTTTCGTGGTGGTTTTTGTTTGTGGTTTTTTTTTTTTTTGGTTTTTTTTGGAATACATACATTCTTTTAAAAAGAATACATCAGCTTACCAGCTGTGGATTTTTGTTTGCTGTTTGGTGCAATACTTACCAAATTATTTTCAGATCTTTCAAATGATATGCACAAAATGTCAACCTCTCCCAATATTTATCTAGCCTTACTCTTGCTAGAACTATTTTTTGTGAAATAATAGACTACAAATATAAATCCCAGATGTACTCTCTGAATCTATAAATTGCTCACTGTGAAGAAAATACATTTTTTTCTATGAAAATGATGGATTGATGGAACATAATGGCTTATTGCTGCTGTTACAGTTAAATTTTCTTTGAAATCATTGAATTTCTTACTGTTTAAAGTAGGTACAGCCTCCATAAGGCTAGACAGACAAGAAAAGTGCACATCTACAAATGAAATAGGGCAGCTAAAAAGAATTCTGATGTTACATAGCTCTCACATTTACTTTTATTCTTTTTACTCTGAAATGGAGTGGAAAATGCTGAATGTTCTCTTTGTAGAGTATTACACATAAACATGACTTACATATACTTGAGCCTTAACACCGTGCAGTTAACTGTTCACATACGCAAGTAAAAAATAACTGAAGTGCAGATGCTATTTTGTGTTCCTCCTACAACGGAGACTTAAAAAGAGAATTGAATATAATTATAATCTGCAGTGACACATATGATGGAACACATTTGCTTTGAACAAGACATGGAAAAGACTGAGTTTACAAGAGTGACAATTGTAAATTGCAGAGACATTGCCCCCATCCTTTTCACAGGTAATGTAGCTCAGCTGAGCTGTCCCTGACTCTTCCAAAGGAGTTATTTGTTAGTGGCTGAAGAGGGATTTTAGTGCCAGGGAAATAATCAGGAAGCAACATTCCGTGACAGCTCCCAAGATCTCTGCTTTCATTCCCAACATGCATATTGGTAAAAGCTGAAGTTATTCCCACCTTTTGAATAGTGAGGGGAAGGAATTAGGGTTATTCAAGTATCATGTGATGGTTTAAAGAATTTTCATCAGTCTGTGATTCCCATACTGCCTTGTACTGGTGCTTTCCGGAATAATTTGTAGGGAACTCTACACCTACTGTCAATGTCATTATTCTTATCCAAAAATACTAGTGAAACTCAAGTTGTCTTGATGTCTCTTCTAGCTGAAGAGGTCATAGTAGAGCTAATGAACTTTGAACTGATTATTACCTTTTTGATATGTCTTAAGGTGGTGACAGTGCACGCTCTTGGAGCATTCTTATACTATTATGGATTTTTGTCTCAAATGGTGAGAAGTGTTGTATTGATGAGTGTTAGATGTCAAAGAGCAAAGCAAGAGGTGTGTGTCATGAAGAGAGATGGTAACTCTCGAGTCTTCTATGGGTGTGAAACTGCTTTAGAACCTGAAAGCTGTGATTCCTTTTGGATAAGGGATTTGTAGACTGATGGAACATGTACCATAAGGGAGTCTTACTTTAAAGCAGCCTTTCCACTAGTAGAGATGAAAGCTTTGTTTGTGTGAGCCACTCAATGCAATGTAGGAATGCACTGACTCGCAGTAATTTCTGAGATATGTTACTGTGTATAGCTTGGAGGATGAATTGTTAAAATCAACTTCAAATATCAGGCATTTCCCAAAATACAAGATCTAGTTATTTCTAAACAGAGGATTAAGTCTTCAGTCACAACTCCCAGTTCACTTAGGGAGGACTCAAATACCTGTGAAACAAATTCTCAAACCTACAAGAACACAATTTAGTTATCTTAGAAATTTGTTTTTCCTAGTCTTGATAGTAAACACTCAAGTTACATGACAAAAAAAAAAGGTTATTAGAAAGAACTTATCTACTTTGTGCATGAAAGGAACCACTCTGTACAGTAGATCTATAAAAAGGTAAGGGGGGAGCACAGAAAACTGTCTTGCATCTCTTTTGCTTACACCACTAAATTTGGGGAATCAAAGTAGTTAATTGCCTCACGGAGTACTGAAATGTAATGAAAAGGATTTAGCTTTTCTCTCTGATTCCTGTAAGACTGTAAATCTATAGTGGATTTAACATACAATGACATGCTGCTTGGACAGAATCTTTTTTTCTCTGAATAGCTTGTGTAGTTTATGTAATACTACCTGCAAAATACATTGCATTTAAGATTCTGTGAATATTGTTCTAAGTGTACTGATTCTGATATGTATTTAAGAAACTTCCTGAAATCTTTTAAAATCAGATTGGAGTGAGCAATGTCCTTTTCTGACCAGAATATTTCCTTTGAGATCTAATTGATCAAGAATGAGAATCCAAAAGGCTTGAAGCACTACTGTCATTCTGATGTTTAAAACAAGCAAGCTGGACGCCGAGGGCAGCTGTAGTCTGGTCAGGTGGCATTAGGATTAAGTGAATTAATAAAGAAGGCAATGTGAATTAATGATGTCTGTGGATTTATGGAAAATGCTCTCTGATATAAGCTGTTTTTAATCTCTGATGCTTTAATTGGGGCAGATATTTCTAATTGTCAAGGTATGTGATATATTTGCTTCTCGTGCTGCATGACATTCTGCGGAGGAAAAACTTTGCTCCTGTCCAGTATCACTTAAGTACACATGAGAAGAGATGAATAGCTGATATAGTTCGAAACAACTATTGAAAGGAATATTATTTGAAGAAGGAATAATTACAGGGAATTTCTGTGAAGTCTGGAACTATGTCCATGGTCATTCAGTCAATCTAGCAATGATCAGAAAATAAAGCAAAGGGGGAGGAGCTATGGGGTTAACAAAGGTGAGTGAATGAGTAATAAGGTGTAAATAATTCTGAAGAGCCAGCCAGGCTGTGCAGTTTAGATTGCTCTGAGAAAATGGACCCAGTTGAAACAATTCATGTTGGTAAAACCCAGCATGGGGTTATGAATGTAGAACCCCACTGCACAGAACAAAGATATTGAGTCACTTCTTACGAATGGGAGAAGGCTCTGGGCTTCATAGCTAACTTGATTTGAATATCACTCAAAGTTTGCTACGATACTTGACTATACAAGCAAATATGAGTAGAAATATAGAGGTAACTTACCTTTGTGATGCTGATTAAACTGGAAATGAAGTTAATGGGAGTTTTGCTGTCGATTCTTGAAAACGAACAGTAGACTTGAGCAAGCTGGAGACAGCACCTTCCTTCTGGAAGTTCTGGAGAGAGAAAATGTTCCTGTCGAGAATCAGATCTAAGCTGCCACCTACCTATTTATCTAATGTAATTATAGTATATAATTTATCTAATACATGAAATATTGCAAGTGACTTTTTTCCTGTGTATCCTGACAAGAAAAGCACTCGGTATTGAAGAGTTTTGAAGGAGGAGCATTTGCTAGTGGACAGTGGCAAGAAAGAAACAGAAGCAAATCAGCATTTGGACTTTTTCCATATGTGAGAGACTAATCTTTGGAACATATTGTCAGAAGTAATTGGTTGCATTTTTGGTGTCTTCACAAGAAGTATTGGCACCTTGAGGAGGATAATCTTGATAAATGTAACTTACTGGATCTAGTGACGGAGAGGTAGCTGAGTAAAAGTGCAGTGGTTTGTAATAGACAGGAAGTCAGATTATATAATCTAATAAAATAATCTCACCTCAAATGCCCTAAATTTGTGCAGCTCTGAGGTCAAACTCTTTTAGCTCAGGAAAAAAAAAAAAAAAGTACATCTCTTTAGAAATCTGTGGCACATCTTTTCCAATGTATTTCTTTCATCATTAATATTTAAGAGCAATGTAGTAGCACCACATCGCTGGCATTTGTGTTTCAGTGGAGTGGTGGTGGCAGATTTGTAAGACACATGGAAATGAAGGAGGATTTGCTAAGTCTGTTCTACACATTCTCCTACATGGGAGCTCCTTGACCATTTGGCCCATGAAAAAGCCTTTTTAAGGGCTTAGGAGAATAAAAAAACCACACCTCTGATTGTTGTGCTGAGCATTGCCTTATATTTAAAAGGTTGGTTGGTTGGTCTTCATTCACCTTACAAGTTTGCCCTTTATAGCCTCTTGCCGTTAGATTTTATGACTATGCTTGGTGGTCTATGTTTGCCTTTTACATGCATTCTCATAATATTAAATTAGTAATTCTATGGACAAACTGTTCAAAGTCAGGTGTACGTGCCTTTGGACAGTTGAAAAAAATTAAGTAGGCAGAATAACAATGAAATGATCTGTGTTAACCATCGTACTTGTTTGGCTTTGTATTTTCATCATTTGTGTTGAAGTGGAACATCCTGGACCAGTTTCATGACAACTTGTGCATGAGTATCTATTTCCTTCAGCCTATTGTTCTTGCTATGGTTTAGTACCTGGCTTTGTATTCCTTTTAGATTTTATTATATAATCATAATTCTTCCCTCCCCATCTGCAGTCTTTCACAAATAATTGAAGCAAACGTGATAGGGTTTTGGCAGACCATCTGTTGTGTGGTATCACATCCCCAACAAAGACAGAGTGGTCTCATGATAAACAAGTAGATGGATTAAGGACTTCATGTTCCTAAACCTTGGAAAAAACCAGCTTTTTCCTTTTTTTTTCATTCCAACCATGTTAGCTCAATAGCATAATCACTTTTAGCATTTCAGTACTGTTAACAATCATATCAGAAGTTCTGAGTAAATAAAACCAAGTGATGATCAAAAAATCTCAGTTTCATGATATTAGATACAGTTCAAATCTTACTGGTTTAGTGACTTGTATGAGTAAAGGGGCTGGTGTTTGAAGAGGCAGAGAAGTTTTTACAATGAATAGCTACCTTCTGTAACCAACTTGATGTTTTCAGAAATTTTTAGTTGTATGCAAGAGTATATGTACTTTCCAATTGCTATCAGAAAAAGTACTTTGTTATTGATGCAAATGATACTCCAGAGGTTTTTTCTATTTGTTTTTCATTATTGTTAAATAAGGCTTTCATTATTGTTAAATAAGGCTTTAGCCTAACAGTGTAAATGAATACTTAAATCTATACTTAATGGTAAGACAAAAATAAAATATTTCAATTTTTCAAAGAGAAAAGTTGATGTATTTTGATAATTGCTGTGGCAGGGTTCCATGTTTATTTTGAGAAGTTGAGTTTACATCATTAACTTCATCTTTCTTCTCAGGATCATTACATTACATACAGGGCAGTTGACCCTAAGGCTGATGGGATGATTGCCTACAGTAAGGAAATCTTATGTGGCATTTCCACACAACTTGTAGCTAGACCAGCAATATGGCTTTAATCCCCCTGTTCTACTTACACTGGGAAGCAGGCACACAACAGATTGTGCAGCTCAGCTGTGGGCTGCTTTATCTTACCATGGAGGTGAAGATGGGTTTGAAATATAAAGTTATCTTTGTATTCTTCATCCTGAGTTTTCTGTTTCAGCTTAAGGAGGCACTTTGTTTTATAGTCTGTAGAGAAACATGACATTCTCCATAAGTCACTACCAGAGCCCAAGGGTGACAAATTGGAAAATACCCACAAGTTTCCACTCTGAATCTTCCAGCTCCCAATTCTGATTACTCTGCCTCTTATTAAACACATTTCATGTATCAAAGAAAGGGAAATGGATACCTGGACCTAGAGAAAATTACTGAGCGGGTTCTGTGTTATATAAAACATGTCCTTTGATATTATGGCATGAAACACAGATTTGTCATTTAGCCACAGATTAGTAAAGCTTAAAAACTTTCATTAGTTAATTAAAGATCTCTTTGTATTTATGATATCCTCTGTAAATAGGATAGGTCATACTTAGGAATGTTCCTGTAACTTAGGTATTGGAAGAGAAGCCTTTCAAGTGTAACCTGCCAAGCATATTATCTGCTTTCATTTTACATTCCTGTTTGTGACAATGCAGTATTTATTTCCCTCCTTGTAAAACAAGGTCTATTCCTGAGATCTGCTCTGCTTGTATTTTTCTTAGTGCACACTCTTTTCTGTTTACTTGCCATGAATATTTCTTAAAGGTATGCCTCATCGTTGAGGCATACGTGTGATTTCATACTTGGAGTATGTGTGAAAATTGGAGTCTTCTATGGAAGAAAGGAGATAGAAGTGCAACCCTGCCATGTGTTCCCTTTGGTAATAACATCAGTTGTAGATGAGCTATCCGGTTGGCTTGAATAAGTTTCTAAACACAATATGAGCCCTTGTTTTGCAACTTGATGTTCTCTTAGCTTTTTTTTTAATAAGCTCTTGGTACTTGATCTCTTTAAATTTTCTGGTAAGATCCTTAGTTGCATTTCTGTCACTTTGTATCTACATCAGTGCAAAGCAATTCTTAAACTACTCTGTCCAGCCATCCAAACCAGACTGACTCATTTTAACTCCTCCTGACAAACTGCAAACGTAGAATGGACATTTTATAGGGTTGAAGCTTCTCTTGGCCTCTCTCAAATCTTCACAGAGCCCTTTATTGGCTCTGCTGAATGCTGCTTTCTGCTGTAGTTTTAATACATTGGCCTGGGGCACGAACAGTCCCAGCTTAGGGAGAGTTTGTAGAACTGATGGGTGTCACCTTCAACACACTTTCTTTCTGCCCCCCTCCCCCCCGCCCCCAGCCCAAACACCACGTTATATCTAAGCTGTGCCCTAGACTTGGCAATCTAACATGCTTCCCTTGTTTCTTCAGGGAGCAGGTCAAACCAACACCTGCAGGAAAGTCTCTTCGGGTTTGTCAGAAAGTATTCAGCAATCAGCTTCACTTTCCAGTTGATTTCTTGTATTGATTGTATTATTTCAGTATAACACCATGAATGTACCATTTTGTGCTCCCTTTCAGGGGACTCTTTTTGTAGAAGCTCCTTTTATTTCTTTCCAAGTCTAGTGAGCTACAATATCTCCAGAAGTTCTGAACACTTGCAAAATTATGCCCAGAGTTATACTAAGACAGCAGAAGAATTTATCTTTTGTGTTATTCGATAATAATTGAAAGTACTTGGAAGGAAAGGCTTTTGTAGTACTGAACAGAAAATCATGTATTTACTGACAGGAAACTTATAAATTTACTTCAGACTTAGATTAGACTTGTACATCTCAATCCATGAAAAGCCATATTTTTTTGCTTTTATTTTTGAGTCTGACCAACTCTCCCATTTTGTAGCATCTGTGTTCATGGCTGGTTTTTAGGAATTATTTATGGAGACTTGGAGAATGTTTTTCTTATTTAGTTAAAGTTAATTAGGTTATGACTGAAGTTGTTTATTATTGTATGAAACATACCTATCATAATCTCTAGGAACATGTACATAAATTAATACATAAAAATGACCTCATTGTCAAATAAAGAGAACTTACCAACCTTCTCTTTGCTTCTGCAGCCAGCCCCTCAGGCAAAAGCCTGAATAAATAGATAAGCCCTGCAGCATGCCCTAAAGGCTTGTAAACGTGGACTCTGCCAGACTGTTGGGGTTAGGGAATTCGAGAGAACTTTGCTATTGGGCAATAAAACATATGCATTTAGGGTTGTTGGTGAGAGCAGATCAGCTGACCTCAACTTCAGGAATATGACAGACACTGATTTAATATTTCATGGATTTGTAACTCCAAGCAACACCTTGAAAGCTGGTAATTTGCACTGGTACAATGTGATGCTGCTGTAGAGTTTTGTTGTTGCTGCTTGCTGAAGACTTGTCTGTCAGAGTACACAGTATTCAGGACTGTTCCACATGGAGTAGCAATTTAGTGTTTCAGGAATAAGTCATCAGGTCCAAATACAGGGATGTGATGACTACTTCCTCTGCAAAATTTACATATTTTAAACATTCAAGCCTATAGGTAGCATTTATGATTCAGTATTAGTATAAAAAGGAGACAAAAAAACCCCTTATAGTTATTTCTCCAGGCAGGATATAGTGCTAAAGCACCAAAAGGAAAAGGAACTCTTTATTTGTGTTGCTTTTTCAATTATTAACATGCAAGCTTGTTTTTATTTTGGCTTGATATCTTCTTGAGGGGGAAAAAAATAGAGCTCAACTCCTACAAATAATCATAATAGTATAAAAAAATAACTTTCCTATGCTTACTATAAGCTAGCTATATTTTAGATTTTCAATTTTAATTAGACTTTTAAAACGTGGTTGGTTAGATATGTAGCAGAAGGGAAGGAAGGAATGTGATACTGAAGACTTTTGTTCCACTGATTAAAAATCCAAGTAAAATTTTTATTTGAATAAAAAATAGTATGGCAATATTGTGGAACTAATGCTGAATAAGAAAATGAAAATTTACTAATCACTCATTAGTATAAATACACTTTTAATGATCTGAGAATACAATACTAAAGTAAAGTGGAAAGAAAGGATGGAAACTTGGTGAAAACCAATCCTTGTTCATGGGCAGCATGGTCTGCTGGGCATGACTGTTTGCCACCTTAGACTCTTGTGCTGTTGAGGCTAGGGGTACGTCATCTGTTGATTGTCAGGGAAAGCTTATCGACTGAACATAATTCCATTAATTTATTCTGGTTACTCTAGAGGTTAATACAACTTCAATGTATACTTGAATGCTTATTGCCATACAATCTGATAACGGAAAAAAATAGGAATAAATAGAATCAAGAAGTGTTTTGTATTCACCTAGCCAAAATGGTAGGAGTCCTACTGATTGAACTTGTCTAGGAATAAGTTCTATGTGGAGTTATTTTTGTGCCTTTTTAGCTATTTTTATGCTTAGTATCTTAAAGGAAATGAGACTTTATTTGATTCAGGGCCAAATATTTGGTACATAAGTATAAAAAAATGGAGACCTTCAAAGATTTTTTTGAAGTGCTTGTCACAGTGGAGTGTATAGTATTTGGATTAGATTTTTGAAATAATTTTCTTCCAGTTTATTGCTATTGGAAAAAAAACTACCGCTCTTCAGTAAGACAAGTTTCCTTTTTTGACATACTAGATAGAATAGTGTGTTTTGATTACCAGAACCTGACCACAATAGGACAAGTACTGATGGGCTTTGAAAGAGCAGAGCGCCTACAAGGCATTCACAAAAGGCCATTTCTTCCAAAGCCTTAAGATGAAAACAAGAGGTGAATATCAAGATGTAGAAAACATATCTCGAAGCTCAACCTCATTTTTAAGATTAGGGAATGAGTAAATCATTGGTAGTAGAAAGAGATAAGCCTTTAGTGCTTCAAAAGTGAGCAATACGTTTTCTTAATCGGTGTAAAATCTAATGTGAAGTGACATGTACTGCTGACTTGGCACATAGAAATAGAAAAGTACTATCTTAGTATTTTTCAGCAGGTTGAAAGCTGGAAAGCAATTTATTCTATTTCCCAAGGAAGTAAATAGTTTGATTTTTGATGTGACTTCTGCATAGATCAATATTTAACTATCATTCTGAAAAATAACAGATTTCATAGCTTTCTTTAAAACAGTCTATTTCCAAAAATAGTGCTAGAGTACTTGTAATAGGGGGTCGAATCTTATTATAAAACTGAGGCAAAAACCTGGACCAAAAGGCAGTAAGGAAATAATTTTTTTTTTCTTTGCAAGCCCCGAAATCTTGAAATATTTGTGTGTGATTAAAAAAAAAAAAATTTGCAACTTTAATAAAGAGAAAAGGGTGAATCCAACTTAGAAGCCATGGATGTTAAAAGACTTCAACTAACCTAGTGCAGAAATCAAAATTGGGGAAGGAGCAGGAAAAATGGCACCAAAATGTGTTACAGCACTACTTAATAAACTAAGCAGAAGAGGACATAATTTGCCATTATTTAGGAGTAACATTATATTATGCTGAATCTTTTTAGCATGTACACCAATTGGAGATCTGGTTATCTATAGTGTGGAACATTTTCAATAGAAAACTGACTCAGCCTGGTTTCGGGAAATTTTGGGTCAGTTCTTTTTCTGGATGGCTAAAATTAATAGTTCTATAATGCTCTAAGCATCTGCTTCTCGAAATGTATCTTAAAACAACAGCTAGTTCTGACTGTTATGCATAAACAGATCTTTTCTATTGATTGGAGAAAGCTTAGTTTTATTTGGCATCCTGTGTTTATTATTGCTGTTCTTTCCCATTAAAAAAGACCATGATTCTCTTACGTTTATACATCCCATCCTTACACTGATTTTAGCTTTTTTGTCAATATCTTGGATATCTTTTAAAGACAAATGTAGCCTGTCGAAACAAGATGATGAACTTAAATAGTTCTTTCCCAGAACTTGGTTTAGTTCTTATTCCAGTGAAGCAACTTTCTTTTTTACTTATGAGAAGATTTTTACGAAGAAGTCTTTTCACTGCCTGTTTTCAATTCTTTTATTTTTGGAAAGTATTTAATGAATTCTATTTTTAAATAGGCAACAAGTTAGGGTGTAAAAAAAAAAATTTTTTTTTTAAAATCTCATGTTTTCCAGGAAAACCTATTTTCTTTCAATGAAGTACAGCAGTGCAGAAGAATGTGTTATCCTAGTGGTGAAAACTTGCATGGAAGTCCCCGAGAAATGTTGGGAAAAAAAATAATCTATATTTAGATAGAGTTCTAATCACTAGACTTACTTTAAATGATTTGCAAACATCCTTCACTGAAGTAAATAAGTTTAAAAAAAATACTTCTTATTATTAATTCTATCTTAATCAATTTATTAAAAATAATATACAATTGGAAAGCTACCAACATTGTTCTTCAAGCACAATTAGCAGGACTAATCTAGACAATTAAAGAAAAAACATTGGAGAAAACTCTAGAATATGTTCATGGGCTTGACACTCTCCTCTTCCATTTGCAGTAATGTACTTTCTAATCATATTGCATATAAACCTAACTTTAGAAATGTGTTTAAGATGGAAGACAATTTGTATTAAAGCATCACTTTTTTTTTTCATTTGAACAGGGCATGTTAGGCAAAAATATTTTTAAAAATATTACCTTTGGAATTTCAGCCAGGAGCCCATGTTTCATGTGTTCAACTCGGGCAGTTCTCACCTAAATATTCTGAAAGCTGCTTGTCTAGGCAGAAAAATCCCCCAATTCTTGGGATAAGGCTTCCCTGTGAAAGATCATCAAATATTTAAGTCTGCCAGCTTATATTAGGAGAAAGTCAGTAACATCGAGAACGTGTGTACATTTTCCTTCTCTGTGTAAAACAAAATACCTACATGCCATTTTGGAAACTCCTGAGGTTTTCTTGTTTTGTGTGACTGTCTCTTTCTGCTAAGAGCCCTGGTTGGCTTCTGAGTGAATAAACTGTTGTGAATACTCGCATGGGAATCAGCTGTTGGATTCAAAAGGGGGCTCTGATTAAGCAATGCAGAGGTAGTAATGTTGTCCAAATTACTGTAATTATTTTTTTTCTCTTCAGTAGAACTGTTCTTCAGCCAGCCTGTCCTCAGCCTGTACTGTTGTTGGGGTTAGTCTGTCCAAAGGGAAAGACTTGGGCATTTGTCTGTCTTGAATTTCATGAGATTGCTAGTTATTTTTAGTTCTAACAATAATTGAATAGTTATGTCTCTCCTATGCATTTAAACTGTGAGATAAGTAAGAGTTCTTCTGCACCAGATGGTCTAAACTACTTGACATATCACGTTAGAGGAAAAAGTCAATCCATGTACTTGCTTTTAACCTCTGATACAGTAGGTGTTGTCCTCTGTAATGTACCACTAAACACCACTTCTCTGACGCCGTTGTAACGGTGAGACAACTCACTGTGCAGGTTTTGTTTATTCTTCTCATTCTCTTTTGTGATTTCTGAACTGGAAGTTACTTCTGTGAGATCTTTTTGGAGCTTTAGCAGCAATTTGTAGATGACTACTGTCATGTAGATGAGTACTGTTATGTACTGCAGAGTTCAGTAAGCTTGGTTTGGTTTGTTTCTGGGATCTCCACAACTGTTACATGGGATAAGACTAGTGTGGTATGCATGCAACATGTTGAATACAGCTCGTTTACTGAAACAAAGAACTGCACTATAATGCATGTTGAAGAATATTTTTTTTAATAATTCTTTTGGGAACTATTTGTAGAGTGTTTAAAGTGTCAAGGATAGTTTTGTCTGTTTCCTGGATGAAAGTATTATGACATTGCACAGAAAAGTGGTGAGCCAGTAGCTCGGTTAGCCATTGAGGCATCTGCTTTTTGTAAGTAGTGTAGATTCCAGGAGGGAATGAGAGTCCCAGCTCCAGTTCCCTAACAGTTTAGAGTGTAAGGGAGAACATTGTGTCTGGTTAGCATTTGAGATGAAACCTTGCACAGGGAGTTAATTTAAAATAGACTTTGCAGAGATGTGAGAGTTAACTCACTTCTGGAGCAAAATGCATGAAGTGGGATGGCCAGAATCTGTTGGAGGGGGAAAATGTTAACACCTGCTGTACATGTGCCAGTGATAGTCGAGAATTTTTTTTCTTTGGCTACTCAAACATTTTTGCTCCACATCATTGTATGTTGTTGCCTTCATGAGGGGTTGGTAGATGCTAGACAACCTTGTGAAAGAAGAAAAAGCAATACAAAAGTCAGTGGGTAGATATCTTCCAGAGAAGGAAGATGTTCTCTAGGGAGAAATGAATTGGGCCTCAGGGTGAAGCAGGAAGTTGCTGTGCTGTTTTGAGTGAAGTCCTGTTGTCAATAAAGATATAAATAACAACACTGCTTTGGAATGTGTATCCCCACTGTTGTATGGATACACAGCATTATTGATGCAACTCCATGCATAGCACAATGCTTCACGTCCAGCATCTTCTGCCACCAGTCTGAGACATTTGCAGATGCGGGGGGGAAGTGCTCAGGCACCTCCACTGACTATTCTCCCTTGTTCACGTACATGCTCCGAGTGTACTCAGTCCCATCTGCTGTCTCTAGTGACAAAATGCATTTGTTACTTGTTATACCTATTGACTCAGTTTACCTGCAGTACAAGGTTATGACTAAACATCGGGTTTTTTTCTTATGCATGTTTAATATCCTTGTTTGTTTGCGCACATCTTGCTTAGAGACAGCAAATCTATGAAAATCCAAAGGAAGTAATGAGAGAGCTTGTGTCTTAAGGTAAAGCTGGGTGCCTAGGCAGAATTGGTTCAATGCAACAATTGTCTTGTAAAACTCCTAGTAATGAGTCCAATTTGAAGGACTCACTTGCTACCAGATGTCTTCTGAGACAAAATAATGAGAAAATGTCAGTCTTTATGTGCTTGTTTAATGTTTATTGAACCTACCTTCACTACCTCTGTCTTGAGAAAGTAGCTGTTGTTTTTAACCGCGAGGTTTTTGCTGTGTCAAATCCAGGTTAATGGAATATTGAGTTGCAACAGGAATACTGCTATAAGTTTCTGAGCAGAAATATTTTCATGGCTGCTTCATGTCTGAATGAGCTGTTCCACATTTCTGTTTCCTGTAACTGAACCAACATATTTAAATTCTGTCTGGTTATTTTTCCTGAATATGGCTACAGACAGAATTCCTCATTCATCAGGGGGATGACTATGTCACAGGGTACCACTTGCATGTGTCAAATGACTAATTTGCGTTTATGTATAACATGACTCCTCAGGGTAACATCACTTCGGGAATTTGGTGTTGATTTTTAATCCTTTATATTTTTTTGTTTGTGGCACTGCGTAATTGAGAGTAGAAACTGAAAAAATTATCTGTTAAATGTCTGCTAAGAGTTCATCCAAGTAAATTTATGTGAAACTTTAAAACCAATATTAAAAATTTCCTTCTAATGAAGTAGTGTTGGAAAATGTCTACAAAATCAAATACAAACAGCTCACTAGTCTTGTGTGTCTACTGCAAGTTCTCCCTTGCTTTTCAAATTATAGACATTGTTGTAGCTACAATTAAATTTTAGTGCAAACTGTTACAGGTAAAGGCTCATTGTCATTGCTAGAGATTTATGATACCAGATCCATTCAGGTTTTTTCTTACAGTCTGGCTCATCTACTGTTCCTGTGGCCACTTGTCATGGATCTGTACAGACATTTAAAATAACTTATGCTCTTGATTATAAGAATTGACTACTTCTGAGTATTTTTTTTGTTATACATCATAGGCTTTGAAATGAATTGCCAATGTAGATACAGTTGGGGAGATGAGTATTTAGTAATTGTCAGCTTGTGGTGATATAAAATGAAAAGACAGTCTTTTACTTGATTAAGTAAGAATGCTAGACAGCTTTGGTTATATATTTTGAAGACTTGTATTGCTAGCAGTATGTTTTAGTGACAAAGTGTTATTTACATAGTATATCAGGGACTGTCCTGGTTTTGGCTGGGATAGAGTTAATATTCTCCCCAGTAGCTGCTGAACTTTGGATTTAGGATGAGATTTGGTACGTGGAGAATATTGATAATCCACTGATGTTAGTTGTTGCTAAGAGATCAAAGACTTCTCAATTTCCCAGGTATTGCTACTGTGCAGGCGCAAGTAGCTGGGAGGGGCAGAGCCAGTACAGCTGACCCAAACTGGCAACAGGCAGTGTTCCATACCATAGATGTCATGCTCAGTGTATAAATAGGGGTTCGCAGGTGAGCAGCTCTCTTGCATGTACTTGCTCTTTGGGATTGTTCCAGCATCACTCCAGGTTTTGTTCCATGATCACTGCTTGGGATGGACCATATCGGTTGCTGGGTGGTGAGAAATTGTGCATTGTTTTTGTGTATTTTCTTATCGCTATATTTTTGTTTTTATTATTTGTATATATTACTATTATATTTTCCTTTGCTGTCCTAATAAACTGTCTTTATCTCAACCCAGAAGTCTTCCTGTCTTTCTGATTCTCTCCCCTTATTCACTGGGGGGTGGGGAGAGGTGGTGTGAGTGAGCAGCTGCGTGGTACTTAGTTGCTGGCTGGGGTTAAATGATGACAGCATTTCTGTTTTGTAAACTTTCCAAATTCCATGGGAGATACAATCATCAGTCCATGGAGAATAACATGGGCAACAGCTCTGTCTGTACTGCAGAAATACAAGGTATGTCTCTTCCTGTGTTCCCTAGAACCAAATGTAAATGTGCTGTTTCTCCACTTATTCCTGTGGGGGTTGTTTTTGTGCAGGTAAAGCTGGTCATACCAGCTAGAGGTTAGGAGAAGCAGGTTCTCCATTCTGGATGAGTGGGAAGTCCCCCCTGGGAAGCAGGGGTTGCAGAGATATCTGCCCTGAAGCTCAGATATAGATTAGATTGTCTGTAAAGATAATTTCATATCTGGTCTGGATGGGTCCCATCTTGATCAAAGTAAAGCAAGAAAGGATGGCTAGCTGGCTCATTTATAAGGAAATGTCTAGGGACCAAAAAAAGGGCACTTGTCTGTATTTCATACCTTACTTAAATGACATGCGAAGGCACAGTTTTCAGCTGCTGCCCTGGTCCAAAGTAGACAAGTCTTGAGATTGTTCTAGTGTGATCTAAAAATAGGATGTTTCTTCCCACTGTGTCACAAATGCTGGCAAATATAAAACTGTAGCCCAAAGTAAAACACTTGTTGTCTGTAGGGGATGACGGGAAAGGAGATGGCTGCCCTCACACTACTCTTTCAACTTCAGTATATGTCATGAAAGTGGAATGCGTTGGGTTATTGTCTGTATAAAAGTTGTAAGGAAATAAAATTAAGCTATTGCTATCCTAAAGTTAAGAGATAGTATTATATTTCACTGTGTGGGAAATAGTGTAGAATAGGTGTTGTATGACTGTGTAAGTGTCAACATTCCTTCCTTTCTCTGTCCTTTTCCTTGTCCATTTGGCTATGGGTATTGATAGCCCTTTAGGCTCCCCCTCAGTCAGTTCCCAGCCTGTCCTGTTTCTTGGGTTTTACTGCTGTCCTCTAATAACCACCATATTTTGTGGTGTTTCCTGTGCCATTATCTTTATGGTGGGATCAGCACCACGTCATCCAATTCCCTTCCTATGTTAGTACTGTTTCTCTCACTAGCGTGTATTTGCTAATTTGGTCTAGAAGAACCTAACTTGGAGCATTTGGCTTTTTGATGGAGAGTGATCAGAACGGAGACATAGTCTTTTTCCTTTTCACTGCCTCAAGTCCAATGTCACACACGCAAAAAGATTTTTTTTTTTTTTGTGTGTGTGATAGTCTGCACTTCTGGTAACAAAGTTAGCACCTCTCTGATTTGAAGAAAGCACTGGTTCATGGCATTGGATTTTGTGTAGTTCTTCGGAGGCAGTTTGAACAACCATCTAGTTTGGTTTCTTCAGCATGGCTTTGTCTGTAAGCAGGTGACTTCAGTGATGGCTCTGTGCGTATGCAGTGAGACCCAAACGAATTTGAGAAAGTCACAAGAGAAGATTTCCTGTCATCTGTCAAGACTTATTAAAGTAAAATTACAGGTGGAGAAAAATATGAAGTTATATATATTTAGCCAAAATAATTAAATACAAAAAATGTAGAAATAAATATTGAAATATATAGATGCAGAAAAACAGATGTGTATATATTTCTGCAAAACACTGGTGGAACAAAGATGTGAATTGAAGCTTGCAACTGGTTCATAAAACCATCTGATTAAATGGAAGTCTTTGAAAGCTGACTTTTTTCTATTAGGATTTTTTAAAATTAACTGGTGCCAACTTATCTTTGCCCTTAATATTGACTTCATCAATTCAGAATGAAGCCAAAGGTGTTTGTTTAAAATTATGGAAACTAGGATGATAGTTTTCAATTATGCTCATGTAAAAGTGGGAGGTGCTCCACAGGCTTCTGTCTGGGCAAATCCATTTGATGTAAAATCAGAGAAGAATAAGATGTGTAGTCCAGGTTATTATTGCTATCTTTTTTTTTTTTTTAATATTTAGAGGGGGATAATATTAATGAGAATTACACTGTGATAAAAAAAAGGACACTGCTAGCAGTACTGAAGTGTGCTTGAGCTGAACACAAGATAACATTTTAAGCGTGAACCATTAAAAAGATAGGGAAGCAGAACAGAAGTTTTAAATCCTTGCAGGTTTTAAAATTAAAATTAATTTTCATGGAATGAGTTAATGTGCACGGGTAAAATATTTAAGTTTAGCATATAACTCTAGCCCAGACAGTGTGACACTTTTGGCTATCCTCCTAAATTGCTGTCATGCTTGTAAAGAATTGAGTGAACACTGCCAACTATTGGTAGATAAATTGAAAACATTACTCCCACAACATGTGTATTAATGTGCCTTATTCTGGGAGCTAACATACTTAAGCTTATAAAATTGCCATAGAAGATGAGAAAATGTAGTAGGATGTGTTACCAACTGCATTGTTGCTTAAGCTATGCAAATCTTAGAAATCAATACATTATTCAGTGTAATTCCACATGATGCCATTAAAAGTAAGAAGAGAAATAAAATAAAAGTAAGAAGAGAAATAAAATATTTCTATACACAGGAAGCTTCTGGGTAAGACTGATGGCACGGGACACCTGTAATGCAGTTTGGAAATGACATTGTGCTTTAAGTGGAATAACTGTGGGAACAGATGCTCATGCATTAAGCTCTCAGCCATACATAGAGCTGAAGTTTACTTTCAGGCTTGTGGAGTTTATTTTCAGGCTTGCAGGGAATCTCAATGGGATATGTGATGAGTAGTCACCTTGCAGAAAGCATGACAAATTTACATTTTATTTATATTAATTCTAGATGATTTTTTTTTAAATGTGAAATGGAAGATGATTGAATGGTTATAGAGGATAGCAGACTGACAGCTCTGAAAACAGAACCCTTTTGTTTATCAAGAGTCTTAATGTTCATCATTTGCAAACTGGAGAAGATCCCACATGTGGGATGCAGATTTTCCTCATAGCTTTTTTTTCTCCTCTGGGATTTCTGTTTATGACTAACCAGGAATACACCTTGGATATGCTTTCTACTCTCTTTTGCTTATTGGGATAAAAAAAAAAGTGAATATAAAAGCTAATCTCATGGATGCTCCCATGCATGTATATGGTATTCATTTGAGTTGGTTTATATTTGAACCATTGTTTTCAGACACAGTGGAAGTTCAACTTTTGTATACTGTTCTTTGAGTTGTTCTATATTAGCCACAGTGATTTAGGAGTGATTTGTGTAGCTTTACTAGTGGCTCAAGAAATAATACTTGTTTTCTCAGATAGCAAGAACAAAAGAAGTCAGTTACTTCCACACTGAGTGAGAAGTGTTTGGCAAGATATCTAAATATTTAGTTTACTATAAAGTGTTTGGAAACAGGAAGGTATAGAAATACTTAGTATGAGAATGAACCAATATCAACTATCCTGAATTACCAGCATATGAAGATAAGGCAATCAGTGGAGTGAACTTTTGATTAAAGTTGGATTGGTAGTAATTTAAGTTTTTCTAAAGGAATTCATAGCAATCCTGTAGTGGAAAATCCTACTACATCCTGAGCACAGAGCTTTGCTCTAAAATCCAATCATACACAGGCAGAGGAATGGCAAAATAGTTGCCAGAAGAGCTGTGTGTCAGGATTTTGACCTCTCTTTGACTCCTCTGAGGAGATGATGGACTGCTTCAAGCAGGTGTTCCTTACTTAATCTCTTAGACTATTTTACATTTGCTTCTGTGTGAATGGTTGACTGCATCTACATGCAATATGGTAATCCTCACCCAGGTCCCTTCTCTCCCAGGGAGAACTGTTTAGTCAAAACAATGCCCTCAATTACTGTTTGACACTGGAACATTAAACAAAGGTGATGGAACTCAAATTTTGCATATTTTCAGAAAGAAGTATTTGAGAAAATGATCTTGCCAAAATTTTGCTTGTAGCTACAGCAGTCTCATCTTTCTTTCAGAACATGCCTAGTGTGGCTTAGTACTAGAGCAATTAATAAAACTTACACCCTCTTAATGTTGCCATTATGGAGCTGTATGTTTATGTTTTCATCTGTCTTGCTACCTCTGGTGTTGTCCAACCTAATAGCAATTAAGAACAAAGAAGGGAGAGGTTTCAACTACATATATACTTGTAGCCTAGTGTTTTCTTTAAGCTGATATACTGCTCTCAGGAAAAAGAACATGAAATACCAAGAAAAGTCTCAAGCAAAAGAAATCTCTTTCATTGAAGGAAAAAAAAATCAACAAACCACAAAAGCAAGAGACCGCATCTGAAACTAAAGCTGCCAAAATTTCATTTGAAAAACTAAAGTCTGTGTACCTTTATTAATATCTTTACAATTGACAATATATTTATAATTACAAATATAAAGTAGCATTGGGATAAGGCAGAGAAGTATGAGGCAGAATTGAGGTGCACTGACACAAAGTAAAAACAGTCACAATTTCTTGGGTTGGTTTTTCCAGTGAAATGAAGTGTGTTGCTTCAAACCGTTGCCGTACCAATTAATGAGTTTTTTAAAACATTCTGACATACTCTGAAAATCCAGGAGTCCGAAGGGTTATACATATCAGATTAAGCATTTTGCAGATGCTACCGAGAAAATTATTCTCTCCCATTTCTGAAATGTGTTTGTAGATGCTTTAATTGGATCATATATTTCCCCGAGTATTTCATTTCCTTTAAGGCTTCTGCTCTATGTAGTGAGATATATTCTGCAGGCCATTAAAATATCTAGTAGTGAAGATAGATTATGAGCTTCTATTCTTAGAATGACTAGGCTGAATGTACTTTTCGCCATTTCCTCTTAAGCTGAATGATGGCAAGTACTTTTTTGTTCTGAGTCCATCCCCCCTCCCCTCCCCGAAATCATACATATTTAATCAAATAGATAAATAACAAATGTGTATTTATAGTTAATACATTAATAAAAACTTCATCTGGCAGGCTTTGAGCTCTTTCAGCTTTTATTTCCAACTTTCTTTGAATAAAAATACTTAATTCATTTCATAGCAAATCTGGAAAAGTTAAACTCCTGTGATGTTCACAACCTGTCTCTTTCCAGGGTTGTAAGGCCAGTTAATTGAAGTTGCTTGGGTAACTGAAATTTGTTGTGCGATGGTATGGTGCCGCACACTGATGGCCTCTAAGGCACGTCCCAGGCATTCTCTCTGGCTCCCAGGTCCAGATGTGTTCCTTGGCAGCTGCTTTCTGTGCAAAGATGAGATCAGAGTGGTCTCTCCTCCTGTACGTGTTTAGTTGCCAGCGGAGGGAAGTCTTTGCCTTGAGCTAACTGGGCTGGGGGAGCAAGATTACAGGGCTTACACGGGAGCACACCTGCAGTGCAGCATAGATGTGATCAAGAATCTCATATAGATCCGAGTTAATGTCAACAAGCAATCTTTGAGTATTACTAAACGTTAAGATTTACCTTACTTTGTTCATCCTTTCTTTTTTCTGACGCAGCTTTTTGTTTTATCCTAGGTTTGAATAGCACTTAGAAATCGTGCAGTTAAGACACAGTAGTTGATTTTTCTTTTTTTTTTTTAATGCCATGTGATATGCTAAACAATGTTCTGTAAAACCCCCTTCATTTTTGCTGAATGCCACTTACAGTACTACTTTTGTTCTTAAAGACCCACAAAAATTGTGGCACCTACCCACAGTTTGTTATTACATTCTGTACATGCATTTAAAATGTGCAGAATTTTGTTTATTTCCTTTCATAAGTGTTTTGCCTGCCTTAGAGCTCATTCCTGAATATGGATCTGTAGGAATCCATAACCACCAAAAGTATAGCTCTGTGTTTATGAAAACAATATAAGGTATCAGAAAGGACCAGGTGCCCACATGAAAATACAGTTCCTCCACTACAAATGTAATTTCTTGAGAAGGAATAGAGACCATTTTAGCATGGGTTACTGGTACATCTTGCTTAGAAATTCAAGCACTTGAAAAGGAGAAGGCAGAAGTTAGGATGAAGTCTAGAACTTCATAGTTTGATTATTCTTTACCATGCAAGACTGTGAGATATTTGAGAGATCTGTGTGAGAAAGCATGTTCAGTGTTCATAAATGCAAGGTCAAGCAGTGAAGGGGAAATTACATTGTCTGGTTTAAATGATGTATAGTTAGGAAGCCTACCTGGATGTCTTAGTAGGCAGCTCAGTGGAAACCTCTGCTCAGGGCACAATCATGATTTGCAAGTTTAGAAAGATCCACGGTGTAGTGACAATTAGTTTCCTAATGTCTTTTCTGTAAAACCATCTGAAAGAGTAGCTAATACTAATTATCTTATATAAAGGAATATATATTGAAGAATTTGAGGTAATTCAAAGGAAGAGAAAAGGAACCTTTCACTATAAGGTGTAACTTTGTTATTTTAATAACTTTGAAGGTGTCTTGAAAATACAGCTGTGCTATGTTCGTGGACTCCCCTCCATTCACATGTTGTTAGACATTCTTGTGTAATGTTAGTTTTTAGGACTGCTGGGAGTTCCCCTTATAGAAACTACAACACTCATAACAACCTGTATTTATCCACTTAGTTATCTTATTTGTTATTATAGATAGTATCATTTAACCAGAGATAAAATTCCAACTCACCAGTCTGTGTGAATCCCTTCTAGACCCTTTTCATTGAAGGGAATTTCTTGGGAAAAGACCATTCCTCTAGCATGGTGACTGCGAGAGTTTATATAATGAGGGAGAAGGCACAAAATTATCTACTGTATGGCATTTTGTTGCAAAATCAGTAGATCCTAATTATTTTGGAAGGGACAGTCAGCTGCATATTTCCTGTTGTGGTGGCTTTTTTTTTTTTTCTTTTTTTTT
>WHYT01017773.1:138155-152655 GCA_009806455.1 Tetrax tetrax
TGAGCTTTCTTTTCTCTCTCTCTCTCTTTTTTTTTTTATTTTTTAATTTTTTTTTTTTCTTTAAGCCTCCTTCCATCCCCTAGGAATTCCATAAATCTCAGAAAACCTTTACAATTTTGAGGCCAAATGACTTTGGAACAGGGCCTTTGAAATAACTTGGACTGATTATATGATAATAATTTGTGTCAATCTACTCCAATGTATTTGAGTTGTAGCTATTTCTCTTATTCTTTAATTTATGCAGATATGAAATAGTGAGCAATTCAGACTGGAAAAGTATATTTGATTCAAGTAATTGTTTATAGTTTGTGAGTGTTGTCCCATGGCAGGGCTGCAGATAAAAAAAATCAGAACTTGCAAGTCACTGCTTCATCCTGGATACTCAAAAGCTGGCTTTTTGCAGTTGTTTTGTGTGATTCACCCACAATCTGCTCTGACTTTGCAGAGAATAGATGCCTGCTTTTGTGTGTGCAGAACTGAGGACAGTACTTTGTGAAGGAGCTCAGGCTGGTAAATATAGACCCTGAGTTGATTGATTGGAAAATTTCTACAATTAATGCAGTGCAACTCTGTATTAAGAACTGTTTCCTTTTTTTTCCCCTGGATATTGTAAAGAAGTTTTCCTGAATGGATCTGGGCCATACTGGTGACTGGAAGAAGAAAAATCTTTCTGGTGAGGACCAGATTGTTTGCTTGTAAGCTTAAAGAAAGTTGAATTTTCCTATAAAATACTGTCAGTGTGATTTTTGAAATAGTACTAGTTGTCTAGGTTTGTTTTTTCTTTTTCTTTTTTTTTTTTCTCCCAGAACTAATAGAATAGAAGAGTCTATTTCAGTTGAATATGTTATTTTAATTGTATGTTTTTAATAACTGAAACTCAGCAGTCACTATAGCTGCTCAGAAAACAATGTGGCCTTCCTATAGATGGCTAGTCAGGTATTCCTGTGACCACCACTGAAATGGTAATAAATCTGGTGGTACTGTCAACAAGACAACTCTGCGTGAGAACAAAATAATCCCTTCTGATGGCATGCAGTATTAACTGACAAAACAAATTTGTCAATATACTATACTATCATTTAACGTGAAGATAGCATGGTAGCAATGCCTTTTGCCCCAAATGAGCTGCATTACGTAATAAAAGGGTAAGAGGTAACAGAATCCTCCTTGTCATATGCTATTCAGTATGCAAAACAGTACTTAAAGTGCAATTCAGTGTTTATAATCTCGTGTCTCAATGAAAATCTGTGTTATCAGTTAAAAATGTAAGCTTTATAATATAGTTTTTGGTTTAAAAAAAAAAAAAGAAAAACTGGTTGAGCTGGATAGGCCCAAGGCTTCCTAATTCTTCAGTTACAGAATTTTCTCTCATTTGTTTACCATGCTTTTTAATTCTTCCTCATGTTCCTCAAAGGAAAAGGTATGTAAGTACCGAAGCACAGTAATGACATTTTTCTTGCATTTGATGTGACTGGGGGTAATTCATTCCATTCAGTTATATTCTGAAACATAAATGCCTTTTTAAGGTCTGTAGAAAGCAATTATAAAGCTGGTAACTTTGAACTATTGAACTGCATGCCCCAGTGCTGTTGGCAATGCTAAAAATAGGAATATTAGATTAAATTTTTTCAAGCAGAAAGTTCTAATAACTTGAGTAATAATATTCATTAACTTCTATTTACACCACTTTAATCTGAATACACATTGTATATTTGCTTTATTTTTTTTTTTTTTCAGAAAGCCATTAAGGCCTTAGCTAAATATGTATTTCACAGTATATGCTAATTCAGATTTGGTATAAGTTATGGTTGAGTTATCAAAGGTGGCTTGGTTTTAATTTGAAGGGGTGGAGCATTACGTGCTGCGGTACGTTATGCCTATGGTGGGTTAGCAATTACAGTGCCACGCACTGGAACAGCGCAAAAGCCAGCGCAGGTCTGTAGGTGCTGGGTTGAGCCCGTAGAGTTGACGGGGTGATGAGGCGCTCTGGCCTTGCTTGTGCCAGAGGAGATGTGCCAAGCAGATGTGCTTGTGTGTGAGGAGATGAGTGGCCTTCCCAGTAGAGCTGGAGATGCTTTCCCTGGTTCCCCACACATCTGAGTCAAATGCCAGCCAAGTTGCTTAGAGTGTGCTATGAGGAAAAAGCAGGTTTATATGACAGAGAAAATAAATAGGAGAGGCTATTCAGAATGAGAGCTCGAGATCTATTTCAGGAAGTTCTACAAAACTTCTCAAGTTGTTTGGTTTGTGACCAATCTCATTTCTGTTTGGTGTAAAATTATTCAATCTGTCCTGGGATGAGTTAAAACCTTTGACTGCCAAGGCTTTGGGCATGGTGCCTGGCAGGAGACTCTCCCTGCTCAGGAACTGATAGTGGTGCAGGATTTGCAAAAGAGAGGACAAAAGGCTTAAATGCTGCTTTCTTGGCATCCTTTAAGAGAAAACAGCAGGGGAAGAAGAGCAGCGCTGCAGATGTGAGCAGAGATAAGGGTATCCAGGTTACACCTGCAGCTTCTTTATTGAGGCAGGAGTGCAGAAGCTGATATGTATATATTGTATAGCTGCATGAAAAGAGTGAGTACTGTGGTGCTGAGATGTGATCTTATTAATTTTCCTTTCTTACTAGGTTTGTTAGAACATGGCTCATGCTCTTGCTTGGCTACTCGCCGCTGGTATTGTCATGGCTTAGGTTGTTCACGGTAATGGAAATTCATGTGGGATAAAGTAAATGAAGCTGCTTTTTCATTGCCATTATCATGCTTAAAAAAGGCTTTTCAAAGTCAGATCTTGCTATCAGTGCCACAGATCAGCACACCCCTAAAAAGTGATCAAAGAGCAGTGTCCTGGAGACCATATTCATCCCTTATGGCACCTGACCAAAATCCTGTTCTATTAACTGATAATAATAAAAATAAGCTTGGAATTGTCATCAATAAGACTTATGCTTAATAATGGTATTATAACATCCTGTGATGAATTTTTTTTTTTTTTTAAACTCTTGAATTTGTTTCTCTCTGGTCTCTAGTGAATATGGCTGCTGTGATTACAGCTACAGCCATTTCACTTGGTAGCTGCACTTGTTGTGGTTCTGACAGGCTCACTGATTTCTTGCACACAAGGAGTGGCTTAAAGGATTCCTTCAGATTGCAGATATTGTTGTCTTGCTTTTATGCATCACCGGCTGTATTTTCATCAGGTATGACTGCACTGATAGGACCACTTCTCTGATTTAAGCAGTGCCATTTTGGGGAAAAAAAAAAAGCGCATAGCTAAAGCCTGGCTCTGTTCATTTTTTTTTGTTTTGTTTTGGTTTTTTTTTGTTTTACTGTACACCTGATCACCCTGCCTCCAGATTACGATGCTCCTCTTACTGTGAAAGGTTTCTGAGTTATGACATTTATTGTAATATTTTTTTTATTTACTTGTTAGATATTGTTGGTAGAAGCTTGCTTGTTTCTGTTTCATAGCTTACAATGCTATTTTTGCATCATGTAGTCTGCAGTTTCTGAGCAACTGCTGTACAGGTGACTTTGTGACCTCCTATTCTAGTTCTTTGTGTTGCCTTACATTTCTGTGTCTATGAAAGTGCTTGCTGGTCACTTGTCTAATTAACATCCACTCATTAAGGGCTAGTGAATACTCACTGATGCCCTGACTGTTCTGTTCAATTCTTATTTTTGGTGATTTTTTGTTTTGGGTTCAGACCCATTGAGATTCCATCCTTCAGTATGCCATCTCTATCTGTGAAAGCAGTCTTATCCTGTCAAATATAACCAGGTTACTTGCCCATTAATTGCCTCAGAGGGTCCCTGATGTCCTTTATAGACAGTTTTTCTTTATGAAAAGATACTTTGCTTTGGGAAACAATAGGTTTCAAACAACTCTGCAGCTGACTCTTTTTGCCCAGTGTGTACTAGAGAACCAGCAGCTGTCTGGCTGTAGCCTGCTTACCTGCATCTGCACTGCCAGCGAGCAATTTGCTTATTTCAGACTTGATGTATAGCTATTAGTCAAGCCATCAGTGGATTTTGTCTATTTGATCAGTTGTTTTCATTCTTTAACACCTTGTATTATCATAAACTAGACTGTTAGCAGTAACAGAAAATAGACACAAAAGAGGAGAAACCCCAGACCTCATGTTTCAAGCCCAAGACTTTTCTAAGTAGCTTTACTAAGGAGGAGCAATAGTTTATTTTTATGCCTGTCTTTTAGAGACAATGCGTCTCACTGTGCATAGCTATTACGTGATAGTCACAAATAACAAAGGTAAGATTCTTGCAGCTTGTCTTAATGGCAGCCTGGATCAAACCTTATCTTTGTTTGGAATTGTAAATAGAAGGGTTGTGAGATGATGTGACTCCAAGAGTGATGTCTGTAAATTGCCATAGAAGATATATGAGAAATGGTTATGAGACCACGTAGGTGAAATCCTGTGGAAAACAAAGGATATAGGGAGAGTGTGCTGAGTAAAAAGCCTGAAAGACATAATAAAGCAGGTGTTTGGTGTTGAGTTTATGCTTCTCAAAAAAATAAGCTAGGAGTAAATGTTTGTACTTCAGTGTTTGACTTCCACCAACCACTCTTAGCTCTGAAGCAGCTGTTTACAGCGGTGAGTCGTGCTCTGCGTTCTTGTGCTGTAACTACCAATGGTTTGTATAACTCCAGTTTTAATAAATCTGCACCTGTCTGGTGCATTCTACTTTTCTCTCCCCCTTTGATATCATGGCTTTATCTTAAAAGTGTCAAATTATTCATAAACAGATGTAATTATTTTTCCTCTTAAAGACAGGATGTGTAATGGCTTTCTGTACTGCTGTGTTACTGAAGGACACCCAGATGGAAAAAAGTCTCAGCTAAAATCACTCTGTGATTGCTAGTAGGTAGTTATTGTTAATTCTCCAAGTTTGCTAGCTTTCTTTGAGGGAAAAGGTCCTGAAAAAGTTGAGACTGATTATTATCCAATTTGTTTTAGGAAATTCTATTGGGTTTCCCAAATCCTAATGGGGTAAAGATGGGGAATTAATGATTAAATGGAAGTTTGGCTGCACAGAATTTATTACTAGGGTTAATATATTCTAAAAGCAGCAATGGTACAATGGGAAACAATAGCTGAATAATAAAAGAAACTTTGACCTAAAATCCCCCAGAAGTAGCTTTTTAGATTCAAATATGTTGGAGAAAAGCAGATGCCAGTGGCTCGGTGTGTAATATTCTGTGGAAATGGACCTGGTGTCCAGATTTACCAGTAGTGCTGATTTAAGGAAAAAATAAATTGGCTGTGACTTGATGTCATCCTAAAAATCTCAGAAGTTAAAATGAAGGATTTAAATAGGTGACTTCTCATATGCACAAGCATTTTCACTAGCATTTGTAGGATTGCTTGTTTGACGTATCTCTAAAGTTAATAGGTTGCTCCTGTGGAACAAGGGCATGCAGAATAGCATGCTGGAACAGCTCAGAGAATAGTTAGAGAACAAATTATATACCCCAAACAGGCCTGGAAATAGAATTGGCATAGACAGTAGTACAGCCATTGCCGAATTGCTCCATCCTATGACTTGAAGATTTGGTTTCCAATGCTGTCAGCTGTCTCTCTTTCATGAGCAGTATATTCATTTTCGAACAATGATGGTACCATCTGTGAAACAAACTCAGAACTTTGAGTTCAATGGGGAAGAGAAGAAAAAAAAATCTGACTTAAAATGAGGGAATGGAAGCTTATATCCAAACAGCAAGTTGAGGAGGTATTTAGGAGTTGGATGAAGAAGTAAGAACATTCAAATATCATGTTTCTAATAATAACTTAATTTTTACTAGTTTTACCAAACTGAAACTGTACTACTTTGGCTTGTGAATTTGGATTATAACACAAACCCAATTTAAATGTTTTACAAGTGGACAACAGCTGAAATCCTGTGTTTAGACTTATTACGCATTATGTTGCATTTTTATAAGCTTCCATTCAATTTAGTTCAAATTTAAATTCCTATGCATAATATGTCTTCTACCCTGTAGGTTTTAAGTGGCCAGCTTGCTCTCTCTCTCACTCTTTTTCATTCCACCATTTCAGTATGGTGATATGTATGCCCAGATTTGAGCTAGTTTTCACTGGAAAATCATAAAATGAATGGGAGACCCATAACAGTGCCTTTGTTCCTTCATAGAATGGTTTTGAAGGGACCTTTAAAGGTCATCTAGTCCAACCTCCTCTGCAATGAAGCAGGGACATCCTGTCCAGCCTGATCTTGAATGTTTCCAGGGATGGGTCATCTACTACGACTCTAGACAACTTGTTCCAGTGTTCCACCATGATCATTGTGTTAACAACAACAACAAAAACAAACAAAAAAAACCCCCACCACCACACACACGAAAAAACAAAACCAAAACAAAAAAAAAACCAAACAAACCCTTCCCCCCAAACCACAATTTAAAAAAAAAAACAAACCACAAAAAACTCACAAACCAACAAAATCCCCTTCCTTTATAGATAGTCTAAATCTACCCGCTTTTAGTTTAAAGCCATTACCCCTTGTCTTCCTCCCACTACTCAGTATAATTAAATCCTTAGATACTCTTGTGAGTGTGAGCCACAAATACTTAAGGGATGTTTTTTCCATACATATAAACATCTTCCTCATGGACTGCAGAATCATAGTTTTACGTTAAGGAAGGAAAAATGAGTCTTCTAGATCAATTGATATGTTGATGCTCTTGCAGTTCAACAGTACTCCTGATTCCATATACTGGTGAGCCACTGAGTTTGAGAAGTTAAATTTAGGGCTAGAGTCTAAATTTACCATGGTCCTGTTCTATTTAGTTCTAGTAGTCTTCTGTCTTGCTTCTGTTTTATTGAATCTCAATTTTTAATATTTCATTTCTTAATTTTTTCAAATTAGTCATCAATGCTAAGATGATTCAGTTATTCTTCATTTGTACTATCAAGAACTGTTGGGAGAGTAAAATAGGATGTAAGAATTGTTCTGCATTGAAGCTGTACTGATATGTATTCATAACCAAATGCTCCCAAGCTTTGGTCACATCTCATTAAAGCTGTGTTTGCAGAGCAAAGCTGCAGAATAATCTAGTAAGTAGCAGGGATGTTGTTTAGCATGTTCTTGTAACAGCTCCTCACTGTCACTCCTGCTTCTATGATTTCCAAAGGGCCTGGCTTTTCCCCTAGAGAGGAGTTGAGGGGTAAATTTAGCAATGTAATCCAATAATATATTGCATTTTTACAATAAAGAGTTAGTGATAAATTGTTTTAGGGAATAAAATACCTTCTAGTTTCTAAACTTCAGATAGCAATCAACTGCCCTTATAAACAGCAACACACTTTCCACTTTGAAGAAGCTGAATTTATTATGTAAGTTTCACAGCCAAGATGCTTCAGTTTGAAATAGATTTTTTTTTTTTTTTTTCTTAACACAAAATAGTGTGTCTGCTGCTTTATCTTTATAGTATTTATAAGTTGAATAGTGATGTTTGGAAAAAATTGCTTATCTTTGGGTTGAATTCCACTGATGCAGGAGGGAGCGGTAGCAGTAAGTGTCATATTAATGCTTTCAACCATCGAGCTTTCTTTATTGGTGAAGGTCACTGTTCAGCAAAGTGGCTGAGGTAGAGCATACCTCTTAGTCTGAATGATGTATTAGACTTCTACACATGCCTGAATACCTTATTACAAGGTATTACATTTGCTTTGTATTATGTAGCTCCAGCAACATCAAGGATAACAGAATATCTTTGTTAAGTATATGTTTAAAATGCATTAAGCATGATCTTAAGTGTTTGCCAGGCAACAGTGTAGTAGTAAGCAAGGCATGTGGTGCTGTGCTTCATTGAGCCCTAATTGTTTCAAACTGTTATTGATCAGAGAAAATAAAACTCTACTCCGATTCTGTTAATAAATATTGGAGACTATGGGTTCAGTTGTTTAAACAAGCTCTTGAAATTATTCTTGTTAAGTTCAGATAGAGCAATGGGTAAGAAAGTAGTTAGAGTGAAAGTAACTAAGATAACTGAATAATTTCAAGGCATGATGGCAGAAGTAAGAAGCATTTTGGGCAGGTAGAGGGAGGATGACAATGGGAATCTGACCTTTTGGAGGAATGCATCAACAGAGCTCTGCTGACTTCAATGGTGCTGAACCAGTTTTCAGACAGTTACAGATAAAGATTTATCAGCAGTTGCTGAAATAGTTCAGTTTGCTAAACTGCTTTCTTGCTTTCCTAGCTTATTTATTTGTATCTGTATGTGTGTTGCTCTGAATCACTCCAGGTCAAGTGTAACTTGACTTGCCTTTGACTCTTGAGATTTGTGCCAGGGATATACTTTCATATATTCATATTTTTCATGTTAATGAGCCTTTAATTTTTTTTCTTGGATAGCTATTTATTGAATAACTAAAACATTCTGTCATTTTCTTCCTTGAACAGTGAATTAGTTCTGCAGTATTTTTGTGTTGATAGACAACCAATAATGCTCTTTTGCATCATCCTGAAAAGACTAGGGCAGCTTATTAGGAACATTGTGGGGTGGTGGAAATACTGTCCAATATTAGCATTAAGTAGGCATTTACTGTTAGAAATAACACTGACATTTCTGTGTGGGCTTCTTCCGCTACCCACCTCCAAAGTACCTCATAAAACTTATTAATTCAAAAGCCTTCTACATCTTGGAAAGAAAAAGACTTCTCTAAAAAGGTTTTCAATATTACTCCAGGGCAACTAACTTACCAATTTAGATACCAGAATAAAGTTGGCCATGCCACTAGCATGCTGGGAGAAAAGGGATAGCTGGGAGACAGCAGGAGAAGGGAGGCTCTGATGCTTCCTGAGAAAGCAGTGATAACGGGAAAACATCTCAAATGCCTACACACAAGTGCATGCAGTGCAAGGAGCAAACAAAAAGAACTGGGCATCCGTGCCAAGTTGCAGATCTCATTGGGATTGCAAAGATGTGGAGATGCAGCTCACGTGGCTGAAGTGCTGTAATGGATGAACGTAGGCTCTTTGGGAAAGGCGGCTATGCCTGCTGCTGAGAGGAGGGGCACGTGATTTAGAAGTGACAGATGCTGAGATAGTAAGGCTGAGTTACAGCCATTTGAGCATGCTAAGAGATTCCAACACAATATACTAAAAATTATTTTCACCCCTGGGGTGATCAACACTGGAACAGGCTGCCCAGAGAGGCTGTGGAGTCTCCATCTTTGGAGATATTCCACTAGACATGGTTCTTGACAGTCTGCTGTAGCTGGACCTTACTATAGATGGCCATTGGACATCTCTCCTAATCTAAATCATTCTATGCTTCTACAATATGCAGTGACATGGACAAATAAAGCTTCACTGTTGAACTTTTAATTTTTTCTTTTAAATCATACTTCTAATGATCTTCAGTGCACTCTGTTGTACTTAAACTCCACACACAATCTTTTGAACAAGAGTATTTATGTTTTGCTCTAGAGCTCGTGTTGCATCAAGAGGATTAATGTTTGGGGATTGACCAGTCTCCAGTTTAGCTGAACTCGGTAAACCTGTCTCTGGTCTGACAGTGTTAAGAATATGTCTGCTCAATATTTTGCGATGGATAGAATGATGACAGCATCAAATCTTTTTTATTTAGTGTTGAGGAAATATTGGACAAGTTAATGCAAAATTACAACTGGATTATTAAAGTAATCCACTGTTGATGTGCACAACTATAACCCTAATGAAGTTTGGAAATGATTGTAATGGAGGAAAAATTAACTAATGCCAGCAAGCTTTTTGAGATAACAGTCAATTTACAAACAAGATGACATGAACTTCATTAGAGAGAACTAGAATAGAAATGTCTTTATGCGCATAAAATTCCCTACATGGCAATTGGAACCAAAAGCAGAAATTTAGAAGTTACCTCACAAAGTGGTTCTTCAAATTGTCAGCATGCCAAATCCTCCAGCCATCATTCAGTTGGGGATTAAAATGGCAAATTTCAGAGTGACTTAATAACAGGTAAATGAAATAAGGTTGAAGGAACAAATAAAGAATCAAGGAGAACAAGCACAACTGAACATATCGTCAACTGTCTTCTGATCATTATTTAAAAATTACTCTATGTTGGACAGAATTTTTTCATGAAGTTGCTACTGGAACATTTGGAGTAGTCAACAAGTGAATCCTCAATGGTAACTATGATACATTAACGTATCCTTTGTTGGCTAAAATACATTTAGAATGGAGTATTGTCTTTGCTTATATTTTTAGAACAAAAATAATGCATGAAGTTGTGGGATATTTTTACAAATGTCATGATGTTTGAAAAGCAGTTGTTTTATTTTTGTTATTAGGTTTTATTTGTCAGGCTACTTGACTTGTTATATATTTGCCTTACTAATCTGGCGCATAATTGTGGAATGTTGATGAAGTGAATATGTTCACGATGTAATGACTCTGAACTCTTACCAATGTAAGACCTGCACTGGTTTAAAATTAGAGGAAAAGCTATTTTAAGTTTTTCTGTATTAGAGCTGATTTGTTTATTTCAGCATAGTTTGAATTGCTAGTCTTTGAAACAGCAGTTGCTGCTGATTACTGACATTAAATGCTACCTTCAGAAAATGTGTTGTTTTTTTTTTTCTCCAAAGTACAAGTAAGATGCATAAAAATAATAATTACATAGATCAAAAAGAAAAGTGCTTATTTTTTCCCCCAACATAAAGCTATAGGAAAATAGCTGAACTAAAAAATCAGCATTCAAATAGGTAGGAAACTTTCCCATTAATTCATAATCAAATGGTGCCAAACTTATGTAATTTTGAAGGATTATTCAACAAACACCACGGTTAATCTTTTCTTACATCTTTTGAATTCCTTTTTTTATTCAGGAGATGGCAACTTTGTCTCATTATCTCTGTCTTAAAATAATGCAAGGCTGCGTGAATTTGCTTGATTTGATTCTGCAGTGGCTACATATCCCAAACTAGCTTTCACTTCAGAGACTTAAGAACTCATGAGGCTGGATTTTAAATTCTGAACATCACACGTGCTTTTTAAAAAAATGGTGAGTCTTCTAGAAAGCTCTCAGAAATTTTGAGCTAAGGAAAGTCAAAGCCCTGGGCGTCCAAGCAAACTTGTTTTTCTTGTCCATTTAAATTGGTAGTAACAATTACAATCTCCAGAATAAGTATATTGTTATAAAACTAATGACATCTAGTGTTGCTAAGAACATATCAAAACTGTAGAAATAAAGGGATAATTTGCAGGGCTGTGAAGTGCCTCATAAAATGGATAGTTGTGAAGCTGCAGGGAAGACCAGATGAATTTCACCTGACACAAAAAAGGGGAGGATACTACTCAATACTTGTGAGTGAGACTTGATGGGAGCAGTTCTCACACTTCCATACTCTTTCCTCACTCCCTGCAACTCTTCGGAAATTCTGCTAAAAAAGAAAAAGAGTGTGATAAGTAGGCATGTAACCTTGGGTGGTTTAGAATACATTTCTCTACATAGGAGATACATAAAGTCTTTAAAACTATTAAAAATAGCTTATTCAGTGGAAGACCAGGTAAAATTGTAATTGTGATGGCTGGTCTCGTCAATAGTGATGTGATTGAATTTGGAAACACTGTAACATTAAAAAACTTTTATTGAGTTGAAAAGAGATTCAGTAGCATTAGTGCAATGTACCTGTAGAGATTTAAATAGAACTTTAATTATACTTATTTTATTGTCCATGGATGCTACATAAGCTTTCAGAGGTATGCGAGCTTTTGGCAAAGCCCCTTCCTTTCATGTGCCGTGTCACTAATTGTGACCAGGCTGAATAAACTGACACCTTTTCTAGAGTTAAGGTGGAAGTTCATTTCCATTACTTGCTCTGTTTTGACTACTTGTATTTTCATTTCCCAGCTGTTTAATTCTAGAAATTGACTTATACTTAAGAGGCAGATTTTTTCTTTTTTTTTCTTTTTTTTTTTTTTTTTTTTTTTTCCTTAAAATCAGTACTTTGGAGTTAAAATAACTATTTTTTTTTTGTACCAGTAGAGTTCATGAGGGGATTGTTTAATTAGACTGAATAAAGAAGTTGTTTGGGTTAGAGTTTTGAATTTAGACTTGAATTTCATTTTTCAAATGTCCATCCCACCATGTATTTTTTCTGAAAGAAAAAGAATTCAGTAATCGCACACTTGCTATTAAGTTTTGCTATTAATTGTTTGTAGAGTTATGTTTTTAGCACAAGATTGTGTTTCATCTTCCTCTAGAAATAGAAATAATTTTTAATTACATATTGCTTATGCAATTACATATGCAACTTAAGCAAAACCGAACATATCCTTTATTTCTTATAAGATGAAATGGGCATGGGGGAGGGAGAGTAAAATTTTGTGTCATCTGTAATTACCAAATGGTACTCTTTCCACAATAAATGTAGTTCTACTAGACTGGGAAGTTGGTTCATTTATGAGAACTTACAATTTCCCAAGGAAAGTACACTTTAGAAACAACTCTGACAGAGTTAGCAAATGAAGAATTTATGAAAAGTCACCTTTGTTGGCATTTTTATGCTCACTAGACACACTTTTCCCTGGTGACTAAAAAAAGGTTTCCACTGATGGTAGTTTCATCTCCAAATGTGAGGTAGTAGTGGAGAACACTGCTTCTCTCAACTTTCAGCTCCCTATTTCCCTGATGAATGAGAGTCATAATTCTTCACCTGAAAGTAATACAGCTCAGATGTTGAAAATATAGAAATGTTCTTTGTCCCAGGATATGTCCACCGATGATATCCTGAGGTAGCTATTTTTTGTGATTGAGTGAGATCTGCCTTTAAAATCAGTCTCCTCAAAATAAACATCTTAATTTACTGAGTACAATGGACGTAGTGACTCTTCCTGATCTGCTTCCTCATGGCAGAATTACTACGTTCTGGTGCTGGAGGATACAAAATAGATTTAGTTTTTTCCTTGGTCTGTAAATAGAACCAGTGTGTACTGATAAAATGAAAAAGATAGATATGTAAGAGAAGGACATGTACATTCATTTAATATTTGAGGGTAGAAGATAGTTTGTGGATGAGAATTGTAACTGTGGATGTGCAAAAAGTAGTGATGATGGGTTCAGCTCTTAGGTTTGAATTTTTACTTGCTGCTTCGTGTGTTGAAAGAGTATATAATACTGTAAGATTTATTATGAAGAAACTAAAAGTTTTTAATGAATATAATGTGCTGTTCCTAGGCTGCCAATGAGTTTTACACGTCTAGGGACCTAGTAGCAAGTTGTATAAAACACTGCATTTTGTGTGACACAGCGAACAAATCCTTTTGTCATTCATACTTTTACACAATCAGTAAATCAATGTATGGTTCAAAATTACACTTTGAAAAAATCAGAACAACTACGTGAAGCAACTCTTAGACTGCAAAGGAGCCAATAGCAAGTGCATGTATTAAAATAATTTATTAGAATGATGCTGCAGACAGCTAATTTAGCAAGTGACAGCTTGGGTGTATAGGGTCAAAGATTAATAAGTGAGATTGTTACAAGGTAGGAAAAAGTTGGTTTTAATTAAAACCTTTTATTTCTAAAAGACATGAAATGCATGGAGACTTTGAGTACCCACAGTGCTTCACGTCTATGGGATATGCAGACTACAGTGTATACAGTGAAGTTTTAAATACTATCAGTTTTCTGATAATAGTACAAAAACAACTTTTTTTCAAAAACTACATGGCAAAAAGGCAGCAGAAAATATTCACTTTCTCAGCTTGACTACTTCCTGATTAAGGCAGATTATTCATTGTTGCTTTACAGACCTTCAGACCTTGATAAACTGGAGATTTTTTACATTTAAATGACATTATTTAAATAATTTAATCAGGCCTGTGATATCTTTACCTGTTCACTAGAGATGAGCAAGTTGAAATGCTTTATCTAAGATCAAGAAGGAAGGAGAAACTAGGCAGTTTAGGGTTAAAATGTGATTTCTGCTCTAGAAGAGCACTATCAATAGTTGTGACAAAGTATTTGCACATGTGTTTCAAAGGAAGAAGAGCAGAATTATCTCTCTAACTCTGCAGAGATGAAATCTGATAGCTGATAATATATATTAATGAATAAACAAGTGCATTCCCAGCACTTAGATGATCTTTGGGTAGTTTTAGAAGTAATTTGTGTATGTTCCCAAATACAGTTTGACTGATAGGGCATTTGCACTGATAGTAGTTTAGGATGAAATGCAATTAACAAGTAATGTTACAATCTCCAGCCCAGCTACTGTATAATGTACGGAGTTTAAATTTTTAAAAAATGGAAGCACATGAAAGACCTGAAAGAGCAAGCTTAACACATGATGACCATTTAATGTATTCAGGAATGTGTAAGTGATTGTTTGGTTAGTTGTTTTTTTTTTTTTTTTTTTTTTTTTAATTTTAAATTATGTTATATTTAGTGCATAGTATGCCAGATTCAATACAATTATTCTCTCAAGATAATTGGATTATTTTTTGATTTGGTT
>WHYT01017773.1:170469-203149 GCA_009806455.1 Tetrax tetrax
CCTAACCCCCCCCCCCCCCAAACAAACTAAAACAACCCCAAAACAGACAGCAGTTCTGTTCCTGCATTTTATGGAAAAGAAGGAAAGTAAACATTCATAGAATGGTTAGAGTTGGAAGGGACCTTCAAAAGTCATCTAGTCCAACCTCCCTGCAAGGAGCAGGGACAATTCCCTTGAAGGTTTCTCTTTTTCCCAGCAAATATTTCTTCAGATCCATGACTGTTGTTGTAATTTTAACATGATCAGGATGTGAGTAGAACTGAAGGACAGTAAAAGAATGGAAAGATATTGATTTTTGTGCTTTGGAAAGGTTGTTTTATAATGATTTGTTTTGGCCATCAAAAGCTTCTAATTTGTATCTCTATACTACTATTATCAGTATACTTCAAATACCCGTCACTTTCTTGAAGACCTGAGCAGAGGAAGAATTAGGATGGATGTACTGAAGTGACTTCAATGCTAGTGTAAGATCTTAGGTTTTCAGAAAGATTTTCTTCTAAGTAGTCAGTCCTTATGCCATCACCTTGGCTTGGAAAACAAATAAAAAATTGTAGCTGATAATTACAACATTGTTGTGTCCTCTAAGGAAGACCTTTGCTCCACAGTTTACTTGGTGACATTTCTAGAATTGTAGGATCATTTAGATTTGAAAAGACCTTTAAGATCATTGAGTCCAACCATAAATTTGACACTACCAAGTCCACACTAAACCATGTCTCTAAGTGCCACATCTACACATATTTGAAATATCTCCAGGGGTGGTGACTCAACCACTTCCCTGGGCAGCCTAGTCCAGTGGTGCTTGACAACTCTTTCAGTGAAGAAATCTTTCCTGCTATCCAATCTAAACCTCCCCTGGTGCAACTTGAGGCCATTTTCTCTTGTCCTATCATTTTTCACTTGGGATAAAAGACCAACATCTGCCTCGCTACAGCCTCCTTTCAGGTAATTGTAGAGAGTGGTAACGTCTCAGCCTCTTTTGTTCCAAGCTAAACAACCCGAGTTCCTTCAGCCACTTCTCAAGACCCTTCACTAGCTTTGCTCTTTTCTGGACGCGCTTCAGCACCTCAATGTCTGTCTGGTACTGAGGGGCCCAAAACTGCACACAGTATTCGAGGTGTGGCCTTGCCAGTGCCGAGTACAGGGGCACAATCACTTCCCTACTCCTGCTGGCCACGCTGTTTCTGACACAAGCCAGGATGCTGTTGGACTTCTTGGCCACCTGGGCACACTGCTGGCTTATGTTCAGCCAACTGTCTACCAGCACCCCCAGGTCCCTTTCTGCTGGGCAGCTTTCCAGCCACTCTTCCTCAAGCCTGTAGCATTGCATGGGGTTGTTGTGACTCAAGTGCAGGACCTGGCACTTAGCCTGGCTGAATCTCATACAGTTGGCCTCAGCCCACTGATCCATCCTGTCCAGATCCCTCTGTAGAGCCTTCCTACCCTCAAGCAGATCAACAATCCCACCTTGTGTTATCTGTAAACTTACTGAGGGTGCACTTGATCCTCTTGATCATTGATAAAGATATTAAACATTGGGGCAGAGGAGATGCTGACAGATGTGTTGCCCAACATGAATGCTAATTAAGTTTCTGACACTAAAATATGATTACGTGCCAGAGCTCTTGCTTCAAAAAATGAGAGATGTTTTTGTTTGATTTGTTTTATTCCTATTAACTCAAAAAGTCAGAAAAGGGCTAGAAGTGGGAGTAGAAGCTTAATAGAAATCTTTTTTGAGACCACACAGGTGCCATTTGCATGGTTGGATAGTAGTCTTTCTCTTCTAACATTTTAGCACTTTTGGGAAAGATGAATGGAAGTCAGAGAGGAACCTGAAGAATGGGCCATTGTGAAAAAACAATTGAATTTCTCTTAGAGGGAGCTTGTTAGATCCACCCTGATTTTTAGCTTGTGTTCAAGAACGTATTATTCTCTAACTTTAACTTCATTGGTGTTTTTTTACTATAAAATTCAAATCGGGAAATGGCTTTATTGAAGCCTAAATATAGCTTTAAAGCTATTACCTACTTGGTAGGAGGGAAAAAGAAGTTATTTGCCTTTTGAGTCAGTGCTAATTATATTTTGCCTTGAAAACCTTTGCCATCAACTTGGCTCTGCAATTAAACAGTGCAGATAAAAATGTCTTTCTACCCCAGAAGTCATTAACTGAAAAGGTTTGTTTTTTTAAAAAAAAGTTGCTAATCATGTCTACATTCTTCTCCATAGGCTGTGTCTTTCTTGCATGTTGCATAGCATTGTTTTGAACATCAGAATGGATGTAACCTGCAGAAACAGCTTTTCATCTAGGAACAGTAAGAGTTGCTTGATGTCTGCTGCAGTCCAGTTTTTATTCCTCTTGATTTCATCTTTTCTTTTATAACTCCTAGTGCCATTTAGAGAAAGTAGTGCTAGCCCGAGGCAAGCACATTGGCTGTGACCGTATTAACGAATAGCATGGCCCAGTGGGAGCTGTAGATCTTCATAGTGAGAGAGTTGGTAGTGAGAATCTAGCTTAACTAAATGTTTCAGTCATTAGCTCTTATCTGCTCATGTAGACTGAATATCTGTTGTTGTTTGGGGCTCATCAGGTACCCTCCTGGTTGGAATTTAGATGAGTTTAACTTGATAGGAATCCATTGTGGGTCCTGTGGCCGTTTGCAAGGTGAACTGAAACACGGCAAGAGGAAGCAATTGGAAGGCCTGCTTCTGACCTGGACTGAAATGCAAATAGACTCAAAGTAAGAGAACAGTTTCATGAGTCCATCTTCTGCATTCAGCCACCAATGACCATTCAGTCAGTTGCACTGAGCAGATAATTCAAAGTAAAAATCTCTCAAAATGTATGTTGTGTCAATAATGAGTCCTCAGCACCTGGTGTTTTTCTCTGCACTTCTGCTCCTACTGTACCACACTGTCTGCCTCGGTAGACACAGCCACTGTCACCTGAACAGGAAAATAAGATTTCGCTTTTCTCAATAGAGGTGATAAGAGTCACTCCACATATTTTTGCATAAATGCATAGTCCAGTGCAGGAAAGGCTCAAGTTTCTGATGCGTTCACTCTTTGTAATAAGCTTATTATAGCAGGATAGTGGCTTTACTGTGGCATGTTAAGGGCCGTGCCTCTTCTCTCGCTGAAGACAAAGTAATACTCTATGGAACTATAAAATGTGCATAGTGTTTTATCCATGAATGGCAAGTTATTTGGGATCAATGCTCTCAGTACTTCCCAGAAGCCACATAATTTTCCTGGATAATCACTGTTTAACTGCCATGGTTCCCTACACAAATTTAATTTCAATTTTTCCCCCACAGTTGCAGTAATTTTAAATGTGTGACTGCAATTAGCTAAAATGCTAACTGTGAATTGAGTTTGACACTGTTCTTTCAGCACCATTTTAATGAAGAATTAAATAATCTTCATCCTTTCTGAAGTCTGAATTTAGTGTTTTAGCTAACCATCAATCAGAGGTTCATGTCTGCTTTCCATTACCTTTCTGGTCATATTCCGTTCGGGTTCTTTCACCATTTTAGTATCCAGGAGCCTAGCAGCTAGTCACTAAGTGATGCAACTCACATCTGTCCTGTCTGGCTCATTCTTTCTCCTATCCCCAAGGTGATAATTGTATGATCTTTGTAGTATTTTTTTTGTTGCCCTTTTTGTTATTCCTTTATGTATATTTTCCTATTAGAGCAAGTGAAAAATGAAGCGTTGGCAAGACTTTTCTTTTGTAAATGCACGTTTTACCCATGCTGTGGCCAAGAAAAAAATGGAGTAGCAGGGAGTGTTGGTCTCCCCAGGTCCTTTGTGCAGTCAGTCAGTAAAGAGAGGGAGAATCCACAGTGTAATTCAAAGCAGAAATAACTTACTCTATGCATAAACTATTTTTAGCAGTCAGCTTAAATTGAGGGGAAAATAAGTGTGCTGGTAAGTTACGTATTTTGAATCTGCTTTGGAGAAGTGTCTCCCTGATACTGATATGGCTCTCTGCAGTTATATATACAACTGTGTTGGCTGCATGGTCAGACAAGGTGAGTACCCTCCCTTTTCCTGCTGAAAAAAAAAAAAAAAATTTCTGTAACTTCATCTTCTAGTGGGGTCTTTTCATTTCCTTACTACTTATTGGTAGTTTTGTTTTGTATTCACAACATAGAGATGTCATCTCACAACTAAAATCTCTGAGCTGATTGACCTGTCTTTGCTTTCTCCCCCCCCCCCTTATAAGTATTTGTGAATCTGTATTTCTAACACAGGGAAAACAAATGTGCTCTGTTTCTCATAAATAATATCAAATAAATGAACATTATTATTCACATTAAAAACTTCAACAGGTGCAATGCATTGCTTCCTGGTGACGTTATTTGGTTTCCTATGCTGTTGGAATCAGGGGATGTAAGCCGAAAGGTAGAAGTAAATTCTGGAATTTCTAAATGACTGTATAATATTTTAAAATGTTGTACTGTAGGTCTTTAGCTTCTAAGAAGTCTGTGAGGAAAAGTAACTGAACTTGGAAGATTTATATGGTCTGATAGCTGCATATAGTTTTGATGCAGAGAGAGAGAGGGAGGTCTTACTACAATGTATTATTTGTAGTCTATGACTAAAACAAACTGGATACAAGTGGTGTAGAAAGTACTTTCTATGCAGATGTAAATCCACTTGGAAAGATTAAAAAAAAAAAAAAAAGCAACCCAAACAAAAACCCAATGATAACTAATGAGTTTCTTTTGCGAAAGCTGTGGCTGCTCTCCAATGGTAATGGATTATCCACACCTATGTTTTTTTGATCTTTATGGGTATTTCAACAGAAAAAAAACAGTGTCAAAACTGCAAGCAAGGAGTGGAAGACATTCTTATTTGTTAAGGTAGATAATTTTATTATCAAAATATTGGATTTCTCTCTACTAATCTTGTATGGTTAAGACGTTGTTATTTTAGCCTGGCTAGTGTATGCAGTTTTCTGTTGTAGAATACACATTCAATTTTTCTTATCAGTTTTGTGTCCTCTGAGATCATAACTGACTACACTCAAGGTAAATTAAGGTAGAATTGGGAAGGTATCTGTGACCTACATTTCATTCTTAAGTATTAGAAATTGAATTTAAAAAAGCTTAAGTCTTTCTTAAGAATAATGATTTATTACCAGAATGACAGGAAACAACCTGTTTGCAGTTGTACAATGTAGAGCACTACAGAGTTCAGGGCCAAGTTGATGCTGCTGGGAGCTATGGTGGTTCATATCGTGCTTAAAACATCTCCAAGGAAACTGTAGAGCATCTTGTAATTAGAAATTACGTGAAGTAACCTGTAGTAGCACCACCTTTTGGAGGACTTGAAGATATGGCAGTGCTTTGTACATTATCATCACTACTGCCTTAAAAATGAAAGTCTACTGCGTGCAGGAAAGCTGGCTTCAGTCAGAGCTGCACACATGTACACTCACGTGCACGTACTCTCATCTACACTAGAAGGTAAATCATGGGAAAACTCCAGTTTATTTGTAGCGGGTTTTCCTAAACCTAGCTGAACTGAAAACTCAATTAGAACACCTGTCTGCAAGAAAGTACATCTGAAACTAAATAGGCACTTCACCCACTCCCCTGCCACCTTTTTTTTTTTTTTTCTTTATTGTGGTTTTTTAAGTTTCCAAATACTTATACATGCATATACCAGAATTTACACTAAGAATTTTGTGGTTAACAATATTCAGCCTTTTCATTCATAGTATTTTTTTTTTTTTTTATCTGTATGTTTGGTTTGTATAACTATATTTTTTTAAAAAGTGAATAAAAATCTTCAGGATTTTCTGTTTTCCATCCATGTTTATCTGAGCAATTTCTCATTGATTTGTTGTTGGTTTTGATTGTTTGTTTGTTTTTTTGGTTGGTGGTGTGGGTTTGTTTTTTGGTTTTTTTGTTTGTTTGTTTGTTTGTTTTTTACTGAAGAAAACCTGAATTCTTATAGCTGAATCTCATGGAAGTTCTTACACACCATTGAGTATAACAGACAAGAATTGGTGTATTATTGGCTTTGGTATTTGTCTGAGCACAACTTTAACCAGAACCAGCAAACTTCTACTTGTCCTGCAGGAGTTTTGTCCCTGACAATGCTATGTCTATCTAAGAATTAGCTTCATTCTTTGTTAAGGAGAAATACATACATGTATCTCCAAGGGAACAACCTCTTGGTCAAGTAGTACTGCTGTATGTTAGGGGAATACTCCCAGCCCTTGATCTTTTTTTTTTTTTTTTTTTTTTTTTTGGTTTTTTTTGTGTGTGTGTGTCTTTATATTGTGATTTCTACATTGATTTACTATGATTTAACATTCTGGCTTGTTTTTTTTGTCACAACATTTGCTTTCATGATTTGAGCTCAGTTTTACTGTTTTGCAAAAATAGAATGCAAGACCAATGTCCTTGTTACCTACATCATCCTGTTTGTTCGAAACTTTATAATTGTTTTCCATGACCAGTTGTGCCACCTCACTGTCAGCATTCTAGATCCTGTAAACAGTCAGAAATTTCAACAGTCAGGCAACTCTACAGTTTTGTTACACAGTATGTGAACAATAACTTCATTCTGTAGATCAAGGCAACAAATCCAAATGTAAACTCTAGTTCTTAAAATATTGAATATCTTTGCAAAGTGAGCCTTGTGCAAGTCTTATCTAACTCCCTGTACAGAGCCAGTACTCCAGGAAGTGAGCAAAAGATCTACCCTGTGGCCCTCAATCCCTTCTCTCTGTTGCAGATGGAAATGGTTGAGTGTACATTCACCTCGAAGTAAGTTGAACCTATGAGAAATCTTAAAACTGAACCACAGTTTTCCCCACATTTTCTGAATATAGGAAAAAATCAACACTACAATTGTAAGTTGGGGGTGTTTTATCTATCTAAAAATTAATGCTGTATCTTAGCATCCCAGTAAAATTATCTGCAGTCAGACCCTACTTACAAAGAGGAAACTGTAGGCCAGGCTGCAGGCTGCTCTGGAGTCCTGACGTGAATGCCTGGGCTGGTTGGTGAGAGAACTTTTGGCAGGTGGAGCGGGCACGTGGCCCGGGGTCCAGCCTTGCATGTGGAGCATGTCTGCAGGAAGCACGTGTTGGAAGGGCTACCGGCAGTGCGCTTGGAGGAGGACAAAGCTGTCTGGTCCTCATCCTGTTAAAATCTGCCCTTCTCCTGTGAACCTTTGCACAAAGGGAGATGCATCTTTGCTGAAAACTAGAAGCTTAACAAAAATAGTGTTGACTTCTTCAACCATTCATATTGTGTTTTCAATAGGATGTACTTTGTTCCTTATAAAAAGGAGATGAGAATGATATGGCTTAAATGTTTTCTTATGTGTTTAAATTCTGACGGATGTATAGACTATTTTTGTTCCTTTTTTTTTTCATGGAAATCTGTAGCTATATTTTTCAATATTCAAGAACTGAAAATGTTGAAGACATCTTCATGAAGTATGGTTGTTTCTTTGAATTATTACTTTTTTAGTTACTCTGTTCAGTGTTGTTTGTCACAACCTTTTGGTAGACAGAAATCTGTAAGATTTTTGAAGAGTTCCTCTGAGGCTTATTTGCCAAAGATGAAGAGAGTTTAATTTTTTGCTTGTGTAACCATCCCAATAAAAATATAATTTTTTCATTTAGAGTCATAAAATAGCTTTAGACAAGGGAAGACAAAAACTGAAGTGCCGTAACTTGGAAAGTAGAAATAATCTTATATGTAGTCCCAAGAAGGTTCATTATTTGCTTAATTATTTTTCTTTTGTGTTACATCCCCCTGCATACAAACATAACAAACACAGGAAGAAAGTGTTCTGCTGAACTTCTCAGCTAAATGTCCTTCAGTATTTCAAATTTCTGACCTCCTTTACCTGAGAAATAATAAAGACATATGTTTTTATTATTTGCCAACTATTTTCTTACAACTCTGTTTTTTTCTGGAAGGAGTTTTTCTGCTGTTCATTCCCAAAGTTGTACAGTTCCAAGGAGATGAATATAATTCCCCATTCTTGATCTATTGCAAGCACCTGTTTCTCATGCTGGTTTGTGTTGATCATAGACTGAGTCTTTGAAGTTCGTTTCTTCACTTTCATTTCATGGATACTCTAATGCAAACTTGTGCTGGTACTCTTGGACTCTGAGTGGAGGTGGTGGTGGTGTCCTGGTTCTGGCTAGGACAGAGTTAATTTTCCCCTGAGCTGGGAGAGGAGCTGGAGCTGGTGGCACCAGTGGCTGGGATACGCTGGGACAGGTTACTGATCAGCCAGCAGCTGGGACAGGTTACTCAAACTGGCCTGGGGCCTTTCCATCCCATGGGACACCATGCTCAGTGTGTCAGTGAGGAGGGAGCTGAGGGAACCGGGCATCAGGATCTGCTGTGAGCTATGGTACTGTATGTTACATGCTTCCAATAACAGAAAATATTGGTTTTGTTTGTTTGATTTCCATCTCTGTTCTGTTTTCTTCTGTTTTCCTCTTAAACTTTTTTAATCTCAGCTCGTAACCGTTGCTGTCTTTTCTTTACCGATTCTCCTGCCTGTCCCACTGGAGGGTGGGGGGAGTGAGTGAGAGACTGTGTAGCTTGGTCCTGAGCGGGGCTGAACTCTGGCATACTGCAAGTGAAAAACCTAAGCGATGTTAACAATTATAGCATGCTGAGTTAAAATCCTAGGCTTTGCAACCATGTCAGGGATTTAAGTGCAACTTATGGATATTTCTAGGAAGCAAACTGTATCCCATTTTACAAGGAAGAGTGGATTTATTCTCATGTTTCAAGATGGTGAGTTGAGCTCTGCTGAATAATGCTGAGACGTATAGGTTGTGTGCTAGTGTGTGGTTTTTTCAGTCGTGTTAACATGAAAGTTTAAGATGAAAGCTTCTGATTTGGTGAGGAATGAGTCACAAAAAAATTGCCAGCAGCAGAGTGTCTGTTTAGATATGGCAGAAGCTGCCCTTCCTGCAGCAATTCCAGCGGCAGGAATGTTGGAAAGCCTTGTGCATAACGATTGAAGTGACAAACATTGTGTCGTCTCTACATTGCAGTAAATTTTTGGCCTATTTGCATGTTGCGAAGTACTTATAATGTGAAATTATTTACTGTATCTATGCAATTAAGTCACTATGACTCATGAATGGTTTCTTGCTGATTTAAATAGAATTTAAACATGTGGATTACCTGCTGTTTTCTTCTCCATTGACATGTCTAAATTAACCTCAAGAATCAGACTGCCACTGGCTATAACCACAACTGTAAATTGAAAGGGCACTTTCAGTAAATATTTTGTAGTATTTGCTTAAAATCCACAGCTTCAGCAAACATTTCTGCTAGTAATTAATTTACTAGAACATGCCAAAAGCAAACACAAAAGGGATGCAAAATTGAAGTCAAAGCAAATGTCTTTTAAAATTCAAATGAATATTCATAGATAATATTTTGCAGCATTGGCCCGATTCTAGTGGCAGTTCACTGGGGACATGCTGGCTTGTCCTTCCTTAGCTACTGGAAGTAACATTTGTGTTTATAATGGCTAAGAACAACAAGTGCTGTTTTACCTATGTTCAAGGAGATGCAGACTTCTGATCCAGCTTTGACTCAGCCAAACTGTTTCCTTGGTCTTCAGTAATCGCCTACTGTGTTGAGAGAACATAAATACAGATCTCCTGAGAATCGCTACAAAAACAAGTAAAATAATTTCTGCCAGCGGAGAGACTTGAACTAGGACAACTTTGATCTTAGAATAAATTATGTCTTAAATGGCTTAGATCTCCTGCAGATAGTACAGTAGCAAAGAATATGCACCTTCATCTCTATTTTTGTCACCTTTTTGAATTTTTAGAGGTTTATTGAAATGGATTCTTTCCTTTCTGTTATGCCATAGTATGGGTAGCATCTTCTATCTGCCATCTAGCCCACATACATCTTAGCTTATCCATCACTGATATGTTCTGTAGTTGTATTCTTAGAAATAATAAAAAATTAGGACAAGTATTTACTGCATTAGAGTCTTACAGGTATAACAGGTTTTTTTAAGGTAGAAGAAAATGATTATATAAATGGCAATTCTATTTGATGAATAAAACTTTGTATGTTAAATTATTATGGCTAGCAAACCTTTGGTAGTTGGTTCCTAGGAAGAGATACTGTATGAATTCTCCTTCCCTGCTTTCCATTCTCTTTTTATTGTCTCTTGTGCTGAATGATTTGTTTTGATTATTACAGATACTTTGTATTGCTTAGACTACAGATTTATTTTACATGCAAATATTATCCAATTTCATGTCTTCATTAAACTTTAATAAGGCTTTACGAACGTAGTGCATAAAAGACAATACTGAATCAACAAAGCCTGTATAATGATGATTGAAATACAAGATCCAGGAAGAGTGATGGCAAAAGTAGCTCAAGTACTAAGAGTGCTGGTAAGCCTGTAGATGCATTAAGTTTATTTTTAAGTTCTAATAGTTACAGAAGTGAGAAGTAAGAGTCTGGAGGAAAAAAAGAGGGAAGATGAGAATACTACTTTTGCTGCCAGTGGCATACTTGAAAATAAATGCTAAAGATTTTTGTTTATATGTAGTGCATGTCATTACTTTTAGTGTTTTTGAGATGATAAAATGATAATAAAAAGAGACTTGGTTTGTGTGTTATGTGGTATGATGAAAAACATGAGTAAAAAATGCTATTCTGTTGTAAAAAGGTGAAGATGATGATTAATCTTAATTGCTAAACAGAAAGCATTGGTTGAAAGAATCTGGTCCTAAAACTTTGCATTAAACACCAAGCATAAAAGCAAACGAAGTCCTCTGTTCGATGCTGTACTCTGACTTTATTGCTGCAGAAATGAGACATCTCTGCTGCCTTCTCTGCTTTGGTTGGTACTGCTGAAGCTCCTTCTGAGAGAGAGTGGTTTACTTGGCTGCAGCTGAAAGAAGTTAGTTCTCTGTGTTGCTTTAGTAGAGAGCTGCGACACCAGCCAAACTGTAGTATTGACACTTCTTTTTCCAGTTGTGCATCCACAGTAACAAACTCTTCGAACTCCTCAGGTACACTAGTAGTCAACCTACAGCTGGAAAGCATCTAACTTGTTTCCTCCTACCATGCATACGGGAAACCAGTGTGTGACTCTGGCAGAGAAGAGAAAGTGTCCCCTTGGAGGCTGCTCCTCACGCATGGCTGAAGGGAGTGCACACAGCAGGGTCCGTCTGGACTGGGGGGCATGCCCAGGTCCAGGAGAGAAGAAGGGGGCTGTAGTGTGTGGGAACAGCAGAGGGGCTGCTAGGGATCTCTCCTGGCAACGCAGAAATCCTTGGGTCAGCTTGCTGCTCTGCTTTTTGGTTTTTGTCTGTGCTCTGAGGTTTTTCTCTCTGCACAACTCTAGCTTTATGTGACTGCCAGCGTACCTTAGGGTAAGAAAGATATCATCTGACTGAAGAAATGAACCCACAACTTTTCAAAACCCCAACAGCTTTCTGCTTCTGTTGCCGTCGGGCCCAGCAAGAGAGCGAGAGCTGAGGACTCCCCAGAACACTGTGAAATGTGCAGCATGTGCAAATACCTCCCTGGGTGGGTTTGTAAAGGTGTATGCAGTGCAAGAGGCTCCAAGTGTTGAGAAAACATATCTGTTCTCCTGTGGTGATGGTGGCTGGCCTGAAGCAGTGAGAAGAATCAAAGATGTCCCTAGAGTATCAGTGCCATTTTGCACCGAGGACGTTCCTGCAATGTGGGAGACTTTCAAGAACAGGACCTTGTGGTGGTGGTAGACGAAGTCCTTATAGCCAACCTCTGAGAGGGAGACGGGCTAACTTGACTGTTGGGTGTAGAGACAGCAGACCCTGTGCAAGTTACTGGGAGGTGTAGGGAGAGGTGTTGATTGTTTGCTGTGTTGATAAAGATGTGTTTTTCTGGGAAGGATGTTCTAAGGTGCAATCCCATGGATGAACACTTGAGCTAGAAATCAAGGGAACTAATGCACGGGGAGGAGCACCTACAACGTACAGGGTAGACATGGCTAACACTCAGTTTGATTCTGAAAAGGCCAAGAAAGTGGGGGGTGTGGGGGGGTAAGTACCAGTAACAGAGAAGACCCTTCAGTTAACTGACAGTTAAACGGCAGGGGAATGGTGGAACCTACAAGTGCTTCTGCGCAAGTGTTGGAAGTCTAAAAAGTGAGAGAGAGCAGGAATGCTGACTGTTAGATGACTGCCAGGAATGATACACATCTCAGATGCGGTAGAAGGAGGATGATCAATGGGATAGTGATCAATGGGGTACAGAGTTGCCAGGCTACCAGGATTGCAGGGATGAAAGAATAATATGTACAGGCAGGAGAGTGTCAGCATGAAAAGTGCAATGCCTTAAAAATACTGCAGAAACAGAGAAGCACTGCAAAGGCCTTGCATGGGATTTCTGCCTGCTCAAATAATAAAAAATAGCTAATAAAAATAACTGGGATTGTACTACAAATTGTTGTTGAGGACTGCAACAGTGATCAGGGAATATGAAGTGAAATCAGAAGTTGTGAATTTTGGACACTTGATAATAGCAACAGATTTTATCTACACATGTACAGACTGGGTCAATGTTTCATCAGGATGAGATGCAGACACAAAATTTTTGGACACTGGAAAGAACTGAATCGTAATGTTAAGACCTGAAAAAAAAGTCATATTGAATTCTGTCTTAAGTGATACACAAGGCTGGGGTGAATTAAAGGAAGACCCCTCCATAGCAGTGTTCATAATACAACGAAGATTCACGTTGTAGTGGGGGAGAGCAAGCTGAATAAATCCATTGTGCAAATACTTAATGTATAGAAGCAGAACTAATTTTTTTTTTAAATGGTAATTGGTAAAATAAATATACTAGTAGTCTGAAAAGCAAGATGCTTGCAAATAGCCTGTAGTGTTAAATGTGTTGTAGTTGAAGCCTAGGTATACTACCACATTTTGAGGGAGGTGAGGAAGGGGGGAGAAGAAAAGAAAAAGGAAAGAGGCAAACTAAAACAAAAAAAAGCCATCAAAGTGATCCAGCTCCTAGGAGCCTTCAAGGAGGCTATCATAGGGGAAGGCTTTAAAAGTTCCTTTAAAAAATACAAAGCTTGTCCAAATGAGAACTAGAGAGCCCATAAATCACAGCAGGTCAAATGTAGACAGGAAGCAGAGTACTAAGGATTTGAAGAGCACCTTACAAGGGGTGCTCAAGCTTCTAGTCAAAGGTTCTTAAATCAAAAGCAGGAAGTCAGGTGGGGCATAAGTGGGACCACTTAATGACCAAACTGCAAGGAAGAGCTCTGGAATTATAAAGCTGTAGCACAGAGGTTCAGTTAATTCCTTTCATTGCTCTTTGCTGTTGAAGACGTTGAGGAGGTTTCTGCACCTGAGCTGTTCTTTCTAGTAAATAGGGTTGGGGTCAGATGAGCTAGATTGAGTTTGCGTAAATATACAGAAAGTGTTGGAGCACACTGATGTATTAGCTGTCAGGAATTCACCAGGTCAGGTGTCATTCACCTGAGAGAAGCTCAAATATGAAATTGCAGAGCAGCTGGCCGAGGCTTCTACCTGGCTTGTAAACAGCCACAATTTTGGAGGACTGGCGGGTTGCCAGTGTAATTCCCAGTCACTTCTTTCTCACAAAAGGGACTCTGTGGGAAACTACAGGCTGAGTCTGTTTTCCAAAGCTGGTGGGAAGGTAGAATATAAAATAATGACACCTTTGAGAATGTGAATAAACACAGTCTGTTAGGAAAGAGTCAACATGGTTTCTGTAGGGGGAAATCGTGTACTGCTGAGTTGCTATGCAAGTCAAGCAACATGTGAATGAAAGGGATTCTCATGAACATGTGTAGTTGGCTTTCCAACAGGCCTTCCAGAGAGTTCTTAAAAAATAAGTTTCTACCAGACTTTTCAGAAGTAGCATTACTCCTTAGAGCAGAGGTTGAGAGGGACCACTGACAGCTTATGTTCTTAACAACGTTCATGGGCGTTTCATTTTCAGGATAGAGGGGTTTGCTGCATTCACAAACCTAAGCTGTTTTTTATTAAAAAAAAAAAAATAAAAAAAATTGGAGTTCCTTATGTGAACTGCAAGTAAAGTTAGTAAAAGGAATAATCCCTTAGATCACCTCTAGCAAAGTGCTGCACAGAGGATAGCTACTGTGAGAAGAAGGGGAAGAACTTGTTTCTGACCAGAAGGCAGAGGCCCAAAGGAGCACGGGGGACCTGCAATGCTGCAGGCCTCAATAAGTCAGAAGCTCTGAGATGCTCTAAACATTGTGGTAAAGGACTACGTGGAATCCCTGCCCCCAACAATTCCTCTGAGTAAAAGAAATTATTTTGGATTTCTGTTCTGTAACAAGATTACTTTTAGTGAAAGAGGTCATGTTATGACTTAAGCCACACCCTAAACGAGTCTCCCAAGCCTGTGAATAGGCCGGGGCAGTTGGTGGGCATCTCCTCCTCATGGGATGCTGGGTTGAATGTGCACACAGCAGGTTGGGTGTGTCATTTTGGGACAGACAAGCCCTTCTTTTGGAGTGTAAGTGGAGCCCTCCACTTGCTTTAGGAGGTAGCGCATAGGCACAGAGGCATCAAAAAAGTGGCCCAAACTGTGTATCGTTCTCTGGAGAGAACAGTTGCTCCTTCAAAGCTATTCTTGTACCCTGCCACAGCAGCAAGACCGTACTGATCGGCAAGTGGCGTAATGCTGTTCGTACCACCTATCACTATGCTCTGCCTTCTGGCAGGGTGTTTAGGACCTAGCAGTGGTTCTCCCATCTACTACAGCCAGTTGTTTCTTTACTTTATACGTTGGTAAGGTAAAAGCTATAATGCTCTGTGATGTACTCTGAGAGAAATTAAGTAAAATTGAGTTTCAGCAGGTGATTAATATGTATTTGTGCTTGTCTCACCTGATCAGTTAGGAGGTATTGATCAGTAGTAGGACTTAAGACTCAATCCTGAGACAATACCACTGAATTGACTGGAGCAATCTGGTAGGCTTGCAGGAAAACAAGTGTCTTTGCCCCAGCCCTGCTATGAGTTATTCTGCATCTTTGTAAATGTGTGCCATCTTTCATCTTCTTTTGATTGATGTTTTGGATGTTGTTTTGGTTTTTTTGTTTTGTTGGGTTTTTTTTACTTATTTATTTTTTTTATTTTGAGGTGAGTGGAGTAGGTGGGAGGCAGGAAGGACTCACGGAGAGTAAGCAAGAAAAAGTTAAATATTAGTGTATTAACACACCTTTTTTTTCCTATTTAAAAATCAAAGTTGTGTATGAAAAGCTGAAAAAGAGTGTCTTTTCCATGGAACAGAATCTAAACATTAAGTTCCAGCTTGCATCTACTGGCAACACTACAAAAAAAAAAAAAAACTAAACCAAAAAATTGCCTCAGGGATGGCTCACTGCTGAACTTTCCAACTGCCCAAGCAATTCCAGGCAATAGGATTAGTTATGAGAATTGACTGACTACCTGCGTGTTTGTACAAAATAAACACTCCATAGAGCAGGCAGATCAGGCGAGAGGTCAAAGCATGAATGATGTGAAGTTGAAACCAGTGAGGAGAGAAGAAATTACTCAAGCTGTGCTATGGAATTATCTTTCCTCAGATATCTTCTCTGTTCACCAAAACCATAAATAGTTGATATGCAGTATTTGAGTCAGATACTTATATTTTTTTCATGTTGAAATGGCCTTGAGCCCACTTTGAAGGTATTTAAAAACTTTTGTGCCAGGGTGTATCTAAGACTTAGTGTGCATGCTCGCTCTGTATAATTGAAGGTTTCTGCAATTCTACAAAACTGCGTAAAGAAGTCATTCAGTTTTCCCTTGTTGATTGAATGTAAACATATAAACATATCACATCATCTGTACCCAAAGATATGTGTACAAATGATTAAAAAATGTCTTCCACTATAATACAACTTTGGTAGTTTAAACCCATTACAACTTCTATGAAATAGAGTAATTATTTTTTGACCTTATTTGCTTAAGGCTCCTCTCTGTACTATAACCCATCACTTTCACTGGGTACTATTTTCTTTCTTAGTTTTTCTATTAACATTTCCTTTTCACAGAGACCAGGGTGTTGTCCTTTTTCTCCAGTAACAAGCTACAAAGATAGACTGTCTATAAGCCGTTGCCTTATTTGCACTGTAAGTTGTTTTCATCAACTTCTTTTATGGGAACAGAGGGAATATTTTTGTATTTAACACCAAGGGACTTTTTCAGACCAGCAGCCGATCTTGGTGCCATATTGTTCATAAATATAATATTCCTGAAGATGTCATTTCCCAAGAGATGTCAACATTATTATTTGCTGTAGGTAGCAATGCCATGTATCATAACCTAGCTTTATATGATGTAATGCGATCTGCAGAGTAAACAGGGCATCTGTTACAGTGGTAATCGCTTTCTCTTTTATGACTTCACATTTTTATTGTGTCTTCATTACACAGCAAGATATATTTCAACTTTGACCTTCATCTGCAGAGTGAGTAAGAAATGGTATTTCAATAGACGAAAGGAATTTTTCACTTGCAAAAGCTGCCTTTTGATGATAATAGCTGAAAGGCTTTGGATGAAATTTTTCTGTCCACTTATACTTTGTACTGAAAAAAAACACTTTTGCTATCCCTTTCTATAAACACAAAGTACTCCTCTGGAATTGTCATGTTCTATATGCATCTGGAGTGTATGTTACATGTAGAAGTCTGCCATCAATTTTGAACAACAACCTGCTCATACAGATATGATGAAGAACTTAAAAGTTAGTGAGACTACACAGGTCAGATATGATTTGAAATGAAATAATGATTTCAGAAGGTTGTAATTTTATCAGTTGTATTGCACTGGCTACAGAAATATGCCAATAGGCAAAACTAGGAAAAAAAAAATCAGCAATTTGGTTTCATGCCTTTGTTTGGATAAGGAGATATGCTACTGAACAAAAACTCTGGAAGCACTATTACTTGAGCCATTGGTTAGGTTTTTGCTTATTGTATGCATTTCCTAGTAATTTACTGTTTTAAAAAAATGATTCAACCTTTTTCCTTCTTAGCTGTATCCTAGTTCAAGTTTTACATGTTGTAGAGATATATCTTGTGAACTGTCTCCAACCTCTCATCTTTATACGTTTGATTTATCAGGAAAACTGACAGTATGTTCAGAAGCAGTGTCAAAAGTATCTGTGTGTCAGGGGAATTATTGAGTTTTGTATCTTGGGAGGTTTCTTAGCTATCAGAATCTTAGAATATATGAAATCAGATGGTCCAGAAGAGACCAATGAAAGATTCCAATGGATTTCAAGACATAACTGATAATTCACAGTACAGATATCATTAAAAATGAGAGTAGGTAGACAAAAATGGAAAACATGGAAGAAGGTGAAGAGGCTTGGGAGTTGAAGCTGCTTGATTCAGTGCTGTTTGTTATTGAAAGCAGGAGGGGTATTTTGGAGATTGGGCAAGAAAAAGATAGTAAGAATATGTAATGAAAGAGAGAAAATCTGGTACTAAAGCTTATGACAAAAAAGGTTAGAATACATGTAGGAGATTGTACCTGTACAATGGCTGTTTGCAATCACATTTTTGCCTTAACAGAATTATGTTTATTGCTACAATTCTCAGTGATGTTATCACACCAGTCGTGGCAAAAATGAAGTGCCTCAAGGAGAAGTAGAGACACCTTATCCTCATTCATCCTTGGTGTCTCCCTTGAACTTATGCTTTAGTTTGTAAAAGAAAATATCTGATTTTTAGAAAATAAAAATCAAAGCATGTGTTTTTCTGTGGGGAAATCTGAATGAGATCTTCATGATTGCTGGCCTGGAAAATGCTTGTTAATTATTATCCTACAAGGGAGATTCCCCTGAAAAAAAGCCAATCTTTCGTGCCTCTTCAGTTCATTTTTTTTTTATGTGATTTTTTCCTCTATCAAATTATTATTTTGTTTGTCTTCTAGATTCATAAATTAATTTCTAATGTAATTCATTTTATGTCATTCACTATGCATTACCTTGTTTCTAACAGCAAATTCAATCCATTATCCTCTTGAATGGTTTTACTAATGCAAGATACTGTTGAAATCACCCTGAAGACTTCGGAAAGTTTTATAAACTTGAGTTAATTGATATACTTAATGTATATATGTATAAAAGCAGAATAGAAGATGTAGAAATAATACAAGTAGATAACTTCTGAGCTCTAATGGAGTTTTATTTAGTCCTTCCAGTGAAATTAATAAACTAGTGAAACTAGTAACTTTGTGGTGGAGGAGCCCACATCTACATGTGAGACACTAAGGTTGATTTGTGGCTCTTCCATTAGCTGTATGACTATACCACTTTTCTCTGTTATTGATAACATTTTTAATTCCTTCCTAAACCCTTCTGAGATTCTTGGTGTAGCAAGGTTCTGTTTTCACACATTGTAAGTTGCACAATTGAAGAGACTCTAAGCTTTAGTACTTGCTATTTTAAAATTGTAAACTTGATTGACGTGCAATACAATGCTCCTGGTTTCTTGTAAAATGTAAGACTGTTAATGGAATAAGTTTATATCAAAGCTGTAAATGTAACCACATGGCCATGTCTACCTTGAGCAGTAAAACTCTGCAATTTATTATGTTAATCTTGTGGTGTAACCCCCATTTTCATTGTATCTGAGAATCCTTCTGTGCTGATTATCTCTCCATGACTTGCTGGCCTGATGGACCATCTATCATGTTCCTGGTTGAGAGAATGAATGGAATTTTAAGTAATGGGAAAAATACATCTGCCTTAGGGCAAAAAAAAATGCAACATGGGCAATATATCTTAAGAGATGAAGATGCTTCACATCAGGCTCGACTTAACTGAGACAGGCATGATTATGCCTATTGGTTGTTCTATTCTGCACTCTTAGGAATAAAACTCTGTAGTAGACTTTATACACAATATCTGAAGGAGTTAAATGCAAGCACAAACTGTCCAAAAAAAGGTGGGCGGTTTTCTGAAAAAATGTATGTAAACAACAGGGACAATCCAGAGAGCGACTGGGCTGTGAAGCTGCATATCCAAAAGTACAGAATCCGTGTATGCGGTCCCATCATAAGAAGTTGTCTTAGAAATCAGTGCTAGTTTAGCAGCTCTTGCAGAGCCAATGGGTTAAGAATGGGTTGTTTGGATAAATTCAGAGCAGACTGGTGTCTTTGCAGAGAACTAGGTCGCATCAGCCAGCTGAGGTTTTTGATTTTGTGAATTCTGTTGTAATGAAATAATGGTGGTAAAGCCTTGCAGTGGTGCTGTTGCAGATCTAGTTTTACCTATGTGTGATATATCTAAATTGATCTCTGTGTGAAATATATTAGTACACTGGCTTATACTTGTAAGTTTTCCAGTTCCAGTGTCTCGTGCAACCTGTTGAAAGTCAGAATAATTTCAGAGGGGATATATGTTAAGACATTCCTTATAATATCAGCTCTTTGCACATGGAAGAGAAAATAAATTAAGAAACTCAGGACTGCTTTAAGATCACTCTGATGTGTGAGGAGATGGAAATATCTAAGGGGGAAGGTAATTTCCCCATTGTCTTTCAAATAAGTAAGAAGTTGGAAAAAATCTGAAAGGAATATTTTGAGATTAAAGTTATTAATAAAGTAGGAAGTATTATTAAAATATTCAGATTTTTTTTTTAATTTTTGAAGTGTCAGAGTTATCAGTATGTCTGTTGAAGGTAATTCGGGTTTTTTTTCCAACTCAGATTAGCTTGCAAAGACAAAAAGATTTGGATAAGAAGCAGCGCTATGTAGTGCTTATTGCTTTAATCCGCATTCTTCCTGAAAATGCCTGACTACAGCAGTGCAGCAACTAAAATGCTTTGGTTTTTTCCCCTCTCACTGTGCGTAACCTGAAATGGTCACCAAATCTACCTTTGGATTCATCCATTTTTGGAGTAGCTCTTCTGGAGATACAGATGATCTGTGTTAAGAGTTGTGAACACAGGTAGTAACAGAGCAAATATGCAGGTCACTGACCACAGAGATGCTGTAAAGCAAATTCCAAGCTCCTGTGGGAGTCCTAAAGTGCTGAAAATACCCTGCTTACTGCCAGATTTAGTATAAGTGTAGCCTAGAAGAGAATAAATTAACCGGATTGCTTATAGAAATGAATTCCATCTCATCTTGTACCTAATATTTCATTTAGTCATTGCACATGATGAATAAAAATATTAGAATCAAAATACAAAATGCTTATTCTTTCAAGACCACAGTTTAAACAGATGTGTCTGTATATAGAGACAACATTTGAATAGGTTTCAGAAGAAATCATGTGGAATTCTTTGCTGGAGTTGCCGTTGAGTGCAGCCTTGGGCTTGACTCTGAATGCAGTAGCCTGATTCAGTAAGGCATTTAAATACATACAATCATAGAAAAAGTGATTTGATGAATCATGGCCCTATCTGTGAAAATTTGCCTAATGAAATTGTGTAAAATTAACTTTATTCACAAAGCACACCTGTTATGCTGAAAAGATGGCTATAAATATCTTTGTGCCACCTGCCCCAGCTATGAGAGCTCCTATAAATCACGTAATTCCCTCTGACAACTGATACTGCCTTGAGGCCACCTTTTTATGTCTCTGTGCTCTTTCTGAAAATGTGTATTTGCATAAATACAGATTTGTATGCCAGTAAATTTTCCACCAGATTTCCTTTTCCTCCAAAAAAATTGAATAAAGTTTAGTTTATTTGTAATTTTATCTTCCCTGTTACAGTTGCGTGGATGGCCAGATTCTGAAGTGATCACTCATGAATGCTGCCCATCTAAAGACAACATCACTTGTGCAGACAGTGCCTTAAAGGAGTTGTTTCAGTTTGACTAGGCTGAGTTAGGACGGAGTTCTGACTGGAAAACCAAGAGTTATCAGGGCTTTGCTTATCTTATCAGTCTGATTTTCCCTAATTCTCTCTCCTCTTCCTTCTCTGCTTGTGTGAAATTGCCCTTTCTTCTGTTGGGGGTTGAATTTAAAACTAAAACCCTAAGAAAACATTGCAGTAGGTATAGGGCTTACGGTTTCCGCTTATACCCGTGCTTACCTCTGATGTGAGGTTTAGACAGGTAAGCCAGTACTCTGTGGGTCTGTGAAGGAGCAGAATTGCAATTCCTGCTCTACAAGAACACAACTCAACGGTGTCAGGCTGCTGAGACCAGGGTAAAAACCATTACTGGGCTGTATAAACAGTGTAGACTGCAAAAATGCATGAAGTGATGCTGTGTAAAAATACAATGATTTTCCTTCAAGAAGGATATCGATTTATTGGTTGGTGTCTGGAGAAGAGCAACCCAGAATGGAGATTGAAGGAGTGGCAGTTGCATAAACTTCGGTAGAGAAAATCATGGGGAGACAGTGTTCAAGTGTGTGAAAGGCTGTTGCAAAGAGGAAGAAAATAATTTGTTTCTGTGTTTAAGGCTTATAAAACAAGCAGTAAAGGATTTAAACTGTGAACAGGAAAAAATGTGTCATTAAGGAAAAAACACAACAGCAAACCCAATCTTCTAGTGATAACCATGGTGTAGTGCTGCAGGGTGCAGCCTACGAGGGTTGCAGAGATTAAGAAAAGGCTGAACAAATACCAACTAGGAATGGCAAGGGAGTAGCAGACAGCTCCCACCACTTTTGGTCTCAATGTTGAGTGCACTTTTAGAATGATTGCAATCAGTACTTTATAATCTTTGTTAACAGTATCTTCTTAGGTCTGTAAAACTTGAGCTGTGTACACTGAAAAATGAATGTGAAAAATACAGATTTGAATAACACAGTAAAAGTTTTCCTTGCAATACATCTATTACTTTGTTTTCACTGAGTAATAATATAGTTACTCTTTTTTCTTCCCCCAGCACTTAAAAGCAAAGGAATAAATTTTAAAAATTGACTTAACCCACAATTAATATGTAACAAATTTATACTGATCTCATATTTCATTTTAGAGCAGTGGAAAATGTTTCTTTTGTTTTCTTTTTTTAGAATTTGCTGTGGTGTGGTTTTAGTTTATGTATTTACTGATACACCGACTGTATTGACAGAGATCCAGTTGTATAAGATGGTTGCTTAGGGGACAGTGTACAGCAATAATCTATCTCTGTGCAGAAGGAGAATTCCTGACATCTTTAGTATTAAGTCGTTAGTTAAGCATAGTTTTATTTAACCGCTCTTCATGTGGAAAGAGTAAATGAAGCATTTAAATAAACAGTAATAGTGATAGCTTTGTGCTGCTGCTCTCACCATGGTCCAGGAAGTCTTAGTTGGACTTCAAACTGTGAATTAATTCTTCATAGACTGAGTTCAAAACTCCCTTTGAAAACTTGAAAGTGAACGACTCACAAATTTCAGAATTCCTAGTCTTGCTCAAGGGAGAAATATTTTAATGGGGTAGAAAAAAATTGTGTGCTGTCTCCTAGTTAATGTAACCATTAATTCACTTGCAAGATGCTGATCTATGTAGAAGATTTTTATAGGCTTAACTGGTGACCACAACTTAGATCAATTTGCTCACCAAGGTTGACCTGCATTTAGCAGGACGTCAGGTCTGGAGGACACTTACTTTCTTGGGTGTGTGGGATAAACAGTGGCCAGCTGTGTGCATCCAGCATCCTCTGACGTGAATTTTCACACCAGGGCTGAAGAAGGCAGAGTGCTATGAGTGGAGGTTCTGTTCCATACTAAAAGTCCAGTTTGCATAATGTGAATAGAAGATGCAATTCAATGTTGGGTTTAATGTTGTCAAAGGGAAAGGAAACACTGCCCCCTCCTCCCTCTTTTTCCTTTATCTCTGGGACAGGTAAGGTAGCATTGCAAAGCACAGGTTTTTAATACCTGTCCTGTTATCAGCAAAGCTTTGGGCAGTGGTGCTTTTCAGGAGCTCCAATATTCACTTGAAAAATCCACAGTATCTCTAGTTTTCCAGTCTCCCAGTATTTTTCTTGGAGCAACCCTTCCAAACTGATACCTTAACTTATAGGCTGTCACTTGTGTTTGCTTTCTGGAGCTCAACCTGCTTATGTTTACAACCTGCTTAACTGAACTTGGAACCTGTGCCCTCCCTTGGTTACACATCAAAGACAATCCTTTAGAAAGATGTTGTCTGGTACAGTGGCATGAAGGCACTGCTGCTGGAATTCCTGCCCCAGAGGAGAGCTGATGTGACATTTGAGTGAGCTAGCGGAGCTGACAACACATCCTGTCTGACCGCTGAGTCTGAGGGTGCTGCTAAGAATCCTAAACTTGCCCAGTTCTGGTGTTGCTGTTACATCTTCCAAAGTTTAAAAATATGATCAGCAAATATCTCAAGAAAAAGCATATATTGTAGAAAAGCACTGAAAATGTAGATAGAGGTGGAGAAGGAGAAGCTCAGAAGGAAGAGATCAATGGTGCATATTTGCACTGTTTCTTTTATAGAGAGAGAAAAACAAGACACAGGAATAGCTCAGATCCGTTAGCGTACTTGCCTTGTATCATACAGCCAGAAAATGGTCCTCCAGAGTTTATATATATAGATGTGCTATGAAGAATCGTACTATAACTGTGTGCTACGTTCATGCTTGCACTTGGTTTCTGTCGGACTGGAGACGGGAATATGTCTCTCTGCTCCATCAGTATAAGTAGTATAGCAGTCACAGCACCAGGGCAGCAGGTGGGTCCTTCAGTCTTTAGTACTGAGCTGGATTTGAAGATCTATCCCTGTATTTTGATATTACAATACCGTATTTTGGTAATTAAGAGTATTATAGCTAGGAAATAGATATGTAAAGCTTTCCTAGATTCTGGTGAGGTTAAAATGTTTGAAAATGAAATGTCATCCGCTTGCAAATGTATCATCCACTAGCGTGTAGAAACTTCTAAACATAGTTTAGATCAGCAGAACTCCCCTGAAACGTGCTTGTATGTTCCATCTGAACTTGGATAAAACTATTGAATAGAGTTTGCAGTAGAAAGAATCTTCTCTGTGTCCTGTCTTACCTTCAAGGTATGAAACTATCTCTAACTTGTGGGTGAACTACGGAAGAAAAATACAGTCACAAAGTGGCTATTCTACCTGCACATGATGCTTTTAGCAACCGAACAAGTGACGCCCCTAGAACCATGAGACCTGTGTTTCTCTGTTGGTCTGGGCTTTCAGCTCATGTCTGTGCACCCACAAATTGAGCGATATTTTCAAATTACTTCCTTTTCCTTTATTTCCCCTTTATTTCCCCTTCACTTCACACCATTGTAGATCTCAATTTATTTCTCCATAAACTATCATTAGTCTTTTTAGCATTTATGGCACTCACTCTCCGTAGTTGTCATTGTTACAAATTGTTTGTAATTGTTGCCTCCCTCCATGGCTGTGCAGGGCACTCTGATTGAGAATGCTGGCTGCTCCCAGTTGCTCTAAGCAACAAAGGAATTGGGGAGAGGGAAGTGTTGAAGAGGTCACCTCCTACACCCTGAAGACAGGACAAGGAAGACAGCTGGAACTACATGTGGTGGTCTCTTGTTTGAATGAGTAAATTGTACAGCATCTCAGTTCAATTAGCTGCGTGAAATTGCTGAATTTCCCCTGATTAGAATATCTTCTGTACTATATTTCTTAAGAATATTTTTTTTATTAATTACTTCTCCAGTTTCTTCTTTCTGTTGTTTGCTTTTCTTCAGCTCATACCTAATCTGATTGGAAATGCATGTGGCAGTGTGTAGTTATACTTGCATGGGCTTGAGAGGATACATCCACTGCCTGTGCAACTTTCTAAACAGGTCCTTTTGTTGCTTTAATTCCTCTGTCAACTACAATATACAAAAGGTTATGAGGAGGGCTTACAGCAAAATAGAAATGGTTGGAGAAATGAGAAAGTATTTTTATGTATTGTAGTTTAAATCTCTTTCAATTTCCTCAATAGTATCTGGATTCAAATTCTAGAGAAGCTGAAGTAAAGCTTTGTTTTGACCTCAGTGGACTTTGGGTTGGAGTCTAGACAAAAAAAAAAAAAATCCGACCCTACTCTAAGGAGCTTTCTCTGCCGTCTGCCATACTCTGTCTCTCTTCAACAGTTTGCTTAACTGAAGGTGTTTGAAGAAACTGTAGAAATTTGCAATATTTAGGCAACACGTTTTAGATCTCTCAATGCTTAATGCTCCTTTAAAAGAACTGTAGTCATTTAAAAAAAAAAACAACCAAACAAACTTGTTTGGTCTTGAGCTTACCCAAAGGAGCCTGCATATATGAATAGTAAAATATTTTAAAAAACCCCATCAAACAAGTGAAATAAATACTGATCCTTAAGTCAATCTTGCATCCTTTGTGGGGACAGACCCAGGATAGTGGATGTTTATACTTCATTCTGGAAAAGCATGGAAATTGCCTGGCTGTGCATATGCTTCTGTGTACCTTCTCTATGCTGTTACAGCCATCCTTTTCCAACCCATTGCTGCTTCTCTGCAGTGACAAAAAGCACTTCAGTCTGGGTGAAGTAATCACTTCACTTGGTGCTAAAATATGCCGAAAGACTTTGAAAAGAGGAAGTAAGAAATGACATACATTTTAAATGCATAATGCAAAATCCAGATTTCTCAACCTTTGGATATCTCTCCTTTATTTTCTGTCATCCATGTGTCATGGAACTTGCCTGACTTTCTTTTGATAAAACTGGGATTTGATACTGATCAAAATGTTGTTACAGTATTTTTCAAGTTCCTACAACTAAAACCTTTTCAGCTTCAACAAAATGTTAGTACATCTTTGAAAGTTTAAGTCATCAGTTTGTAAGCAAAGGTGATCTTGCATACCTCTGAGATTCAATTTGAATTTCATACAGATACATATTACTTAATTGTATTTATTTGCTTAGATTATGAATAATTACAGAATGCCTGTCCAAGTCTCCTGGTGCCCCAACACATCAATAACAATACCATCCCAGCAGTGTTGAATTAATTATTTTAACAGAAACACAGCCAGATAACCTCCAATGGAGACTTTTCAGTTTCGTCATTACTATGAGAAACAAATCCACAGCTTTCTCCAGAAATCTTATCAAAAGGTACCTTCTGTGTACGGCTTCTCCTTTTCTTTCTCTTCCTCTGTTCTGAAGCTGAGAATGCATACAGTTCAGTCCTTATTTGCTGTGTTTTATCTTGCTTTAAACTGGCTCAGACTTTGGGAATAATTTTCACAGAGAGCTGCCAGTTCTCTGAAACCACGCCTAATTAAAGATAAATTTCAATGTTTTCCTCAGTTTATAAATTTTTCAGTAGTCCACATTGCATTTGATGCTTTTAGATGAAAATCCTTTTCCTATTGTTTAAAAAAAAATAAAAATTAAAAATCTCATTTTGGAATGGAAGTTAGGGAAAAAAGTTAAACTAAATGAAATATTTAAATTATTAGATGGCAATTATTTGATACACTCTCTTTACTTGAAAAACATTTTCGAGATCATATCTTTCTGCTTCAAATCAGGACAAAGTAGTGGAAAATTTTAGTTGTCATCTTTCTTTGATATATTGCTATTTTTTTCGTTAAAAAAAAAAAGTTCAAGAATGTTACCAGAGCTCCATATGTCTGTATATAGCCTTGCTGATTAATGGTAATGTGGTGAAAGGTACTTCTGAGAGTAAGTAATATTGCCCAGACGTTTATGGGAACAATGAAATATGTTCTGTTCACCAGCTTGTGTTTTGTGCTGTGTTTGTATGCAGGACTTGCCAGAAAACCAAGGAGGGGTTTTTTAAATTTGTTTCTGCTTTTTTTTTGTTGTTGTTGTTGTTTGGTTGGTTTTTTTTAGTGTTTCAGGACAGATTTATAGTGGTCAGTAGTCTTGCTTTGGGATGAATACTGTACAAGTGATAACATCAACTCTGCATTTCAGTTCCTCTGGCCATTAAAAAATACCAAACAAACAATCCCCTCCAAAAAAAAGCAAACAAAAACCCAACCAAACAAAAAACCAGGAAGGGCTTTTGCACAGCTGGGACTGTCAGCTCATGCTCCCCCTCAGAACCTTTACCAGTCCTTTGCCAGGTGCTGGAATGTGCCTGAATGTGTAACTGAATGTTGGTTGCTGATAGTTGTCTGATGTGACTGACATATTAGATTTTTTTTAAGTTGATACTATTTTGTCAACTTAATTTTTCGCAGACTTCTTCAAGGGTCAAAGCAGAGAAGTAATACTGTGACAGCTGGTGTGTTCCTGGCACTCTGCAGGTCTGCCCCTGTATCCATCAGTGCTTGGACTAACGGACAAGAGCACTGCTGGGTTTCCCGTTCTCCTTTCTAGTGACAGACTGTTCCATGAATCCCTTTCTAAATACATCTCCAGTACCATTGTTTCTGCTCATCTACAAAACACAGCTCTGCAGGTTACAAGCATCTACTCTCTTAAAATCAGGAGAAGCTTCTGGTGTTCTGTGCTGGCACACAAATACATCAAACTCAATTTTGTTTTTCTCTGCTCTGTTTAAGCATCATAATATCATTTCTCTCAGGAATTAGCTGACATTCAAACATCTCAGGTATTTTATATTGTGTAAAATATAATTCACATAGACTTTCTAAAATAGGCTTTTCTGAAAGCATATTTAATTCTCGTACTTTACTTTTAATTTCCTTCCTTAGGCTAAATTCTAATGCATGTACACCCAACAGACTAATGTACCTGAAGATTTTTTTTATTCATATACATTCACAAATCAAAGTAATAACCCACATTCCCAAGAAATATTAAACTTGTTCCTCCTCCTCTTTTTCCTTTTTTGTTGTAACATGCAGGCAATATTTCTTTAGAAAGGAGCTGAAGAAAAAGTAGAATACTAAATGTGCAAAGATTAAATACTAAGAATTCAATAACAGTAATCATATAATAAATGGTATCCTTGTAATATCTGCTGTTGGTTTTGAACATAATGAATCATATAGCAATCATGCAGTTGAAGAATGCATAATACTTAGGGAAGCCTTTCATTATGGATGTGCTTTTTGTACTTCAAACTGAACCGTTCTATGACTGTAGGGGGAAAATGAGGCTGAAGCTTTTATGAATCTGAAAGTTCAGGACGAGAATAAAAATTAGCATGGTGTTTTTAAGTGAGAATGCAAACTTTATATTATGCTTTCTTACAGGGCTACCGAACCCCTCCTCCCTGCCAAAGTGCACGAAGAATTTAAAAAACTTTTACAATTACAGGCTCTGTATAATCGTTAATGTCATATGAATAAATAAAGCCTAATTAATTCAACAGTAATGAGATGAAGTAGGTTCAGACAATTTTCATCACTGAAGACTGTACTCCCTCACAGTTCTGTTAGAGTAATTGTTCATTGTTGTCATGTTATACAGATTATGTTTTAACCCTGTAGAGATCAATAAGTAGCCTAGTGTGGCAAGATTTGGTGAAATTATTGAAAAATAGTATGCAATTTATAATAGGAACTTGATTGTTTTTGTTTGCTGGCAATTATTATTTTAGTATATTTTAAATAGTGACAATTAGGAACAAATTTGTAGGTGTATTTGATATTTTTGGAATTAGCCAAAAAAAACCAAAAAAACCCGCCAAAAAAACAGGATAGGAAAAGGGATTATGAAGATCTCTGTTAGAAAGACAAGTGCATATTTATGGAAGGAAGACTAAATTGAGCCGTGTTCACATCCAGGACGATGTTTAAATAATCCTGAAAGACTTAAATCACTTCAAAGCATTTTTATCTTTTAAGTTCTTTTTCAAGAAACTTCTGAGTTTCCCCTGATCTCCTGTTCACGTCTACCCATAATGCACATAATATAATGGCTTCTTTGTCAAGTTCTTGAATATTTTACCATATTGTCTGCCTTTCCTGATGGCTCATTTGTGCCATTTTTATGGAAAGAAAGAAGCGGGAGCAGATTATCAAGTAAATGGACGGAATGTTCCAAATCTAAACCCAAAGCCCAAATGAGACAAAGTTTAGGTGAAATGTTCAAACTAGAGTTTGTGTATATGCGTACGTACAGATACATTTGTAGGTTTGCAAGCAGTTATAATAGCAGGCACGGTTTGGCAAGGGCAAATGTGGAAAAAAATTTATCTATTGGTCTCACTGTGTTTGTGTAAACTTCTCATTGGTTTTATGTATGTGTTAGTACACGTGGAAAGCAGAGACAAAGTAATGTTCCTGCCACCAAAGCAAAACTCTTGGTCAAATTCTTTTCTCAAGCAGTAAGCAGGGATGACTCAGCCTGTTGGGTGCAGGTTTTACCATGAGCATGCTACTGCATCCGAAGTCTTCTGGGGAGGGGTCCTGGTTCTGGCACATCTGTGGTAGGAATTGGATTAAACTGAAAGAAAAATAAATATTGTGCTTTGAGTCATCTGTTTTATAGTGCTATGCTGCAATTCTGGCAACTGAAGAGGCCGTTTTAAGTTTTTCAGCATTTGCAGGTGCATTTAAATACTAGATTAATGTTATTGGAAGTGTAAATTTCCCATCTTTGTGTATGTTTTATGTTTTTAAACTATTAGTTATAGTGAAAACACCACACATTCTATTTTTCTATAGCCTGTGCACATTAAAGTGACAGAATTCATGTTCTCAGTCAATACTTTAAACTGTTGGATAATCTTCCCCGTTCTAGTATCAGCAGTTCTATTTATGCACATTAGTATGTTGTAAAAGTTGCATCAGTTGTTTATGCTGAATTTGTGCAGAATAATACTTGTGAATTAAACAGCCCCCCAAAAAAGGAGAAGCAGCAGTTAAACCTAGACTAAAACTATAATAAAATATGAAATAAAATTTGTTAATATACCTAGACACCGGTATATTCTTCAGATAAATTAATAAAAATGTCTGTGATAACTAGACTAAGCTGTGAGAAAGTATGAGAGGGAAAAAATAGCACTACAAAAGTTCATTTCAGTGGAAGCATTAATAAAAACCGGATGACATGCAGCAGAGGAAATTAGCTTCTAGTGTATATGGACATGAATAATGCTGGAGGATGTATCATATAACTTAATCAGATAGGCTGTAACAGGAATATGCAACTGTGGTTTCCTTAATGACCAATGAGTGATGTAATCAAATGCTAAATGCACATTGTCAGGTTCTGACAAGTTTCTATCAAAGCGAAGATGGAGTATCACTTAACTGGGAGTTTAGGCTGATAACGCATCCTCTCTTGAGCGAGCGGAAGGAGTTAGGAGCAGACAGGTTTCTCTAATGTTGTTGTGACATGAAGCAATCTTCCTTTGTCATTCTCTAATGTAAATATCACATTCCCTGAAGTGATATATACTTCTGCTCTATTTGGCGGGGTACGAAGTTGTTAATCTTGCTAGCTTGGGCATGAGGCATGGTCCAGGCTACTGCAGCTAGGCCCTAGAGCTGGAGGAAGTTTTTGGGTGATTCTGGCTTCTGTCAGCAGCTCCAGGCTCTGCCCTTGTGACTCCATCGGTGGTGGGCCATGGATTAACTAATTTAAGGCAGTGTGGGAATGACTGAACAAGTCTGAGTGAAGGATAGCTCTCCTTCAGGAACATAGATGAAGTAGCGCTGCTAATGTTGGGCTTGTAGGACTTAACAATTTCTCTCTCGCTGTTCTGCACGTTGCCAGTGAGTGTTTTCATTTGAGCAAACCTGAATGTAAAGGCTAATAGACCTTTGTAGCAGCAGGTTCAGATCTCATTGAGTAACTTCTGCTAGTCTCGGGGCCAGGAGGACTGGTTATGTGGTGCAGGGACACGAGGTCTGGATGCCCCTGCTCAGGCTGACGGGAGGCAGGAGAGTCCTTTCTGTGCTCAGGAAGGGGAAATCGGTCCTTGCTGGCTTCATTGCACGTTGTTAGGTACAAGACCTTTGTTCGAGCAAATCAGAGTGGTTTAGTAGCAGTTCTATAATAGGGTACTGCTGTGATTATAAGAACCAAACAGAGTCAAAATTAAGACTGAGCTCACTGATAATCCTGGGCTTTGCATTTTAATGCATATTACCAGTTGAGTGCTAGATTATGTTTTTGTGATGGAGCAGAGTAGGAAACAATTTGCATGTGAATCTCTCCAAGTCAGTGCAGTTTCCCTGGTGACAAATGGGGAACTAAGTTCCAAAATCTGCTTGTTACTATTAAAATGTGTGTGTATGTAGGGAGGAGGTGGTTTTTTTTGTAAGTTTTTATTAAAGAAAAGTAGAAGTGCAAAACTTAGCAAGATTCGTGATTTACATAAAATGAGGGGTTGAGGGAATGAAATCGGTTCTTCACTCACCAGCACTAAACTCTAATTTCTACTCAAACAACACCAGGCTATTTTGCAATCAGAGTTTTCCTTTCTGGCTGATGAAAATGAAATTTGCTGTTGCGTATTATTTTCAGGGAAGCTGCCAAGAGCTAGCATTTCCATCACTAGCTGCCTTTCAAGCTTCTTTAGAAGCTGCGTATGAAGGCTTGGAGTATAACTTTGTCTGAGACCCCTAAGGGTTTCCCAGATCCCCTCTGTGGCTCCACGAGGTGAGATCCTCTCCCCATTTCAATTTAACCCAAAGGAGGTTCTCATGGGTTCCCCATCACTCCACAGCAATCGACTGGTTTGGACCTTGAATCATTTGTCTGCCACATCTTACTTTTTAAGTCATGGTTAATGAGAGGTCAGAGTAGAAGTTTTAAGTAGATTTAAAAGATTTTGGAGAAGGGAGAGCATGCCAGCCCATTTGTGGGTGCTGGAAGAGTGATGGAAAGATGAAATAATCCTAGCAGCAACTGGAGAAAAAAAAAGGTGACCAATCTATTGAGAAGGACCAGTTATCCTTGAAGTTTGCATCCTGGAGGTGTGGGACAAAAAAAAACCCCACAACAACAGCAACAACCTTTTGGAGTTCAGGTGGCATTCTGTGGTTTTATTGAACCAGACAGTTTTGGCATAAAATATTTTGCTATTATTATTGCTGTCTGAACACCAAATATCTGATGTTTTTCTTCAGTTATTTCCTGAAACTTAATACATACTCTCAATATTTTTGATGCTGACTTTCCCAGTGACTTTTCAGTAAAAGATCTAATATTAAATTTGCCTTGTAAAAAATTCACTCCCAAAATATAGCTGAAAACATGTAAGCAACTAGGTGGAAAAAATTTGGGGTTTTTTCCCATTCTTTTTTCCTTTCCCCATCTCCATTTGGTTTGCTGTTTTCCTGTTTAATAGTTTCCAGTTTGCAGGTTATTCTAATTAGACGTAAGTTTTTAATGTGAAGGAAACTGAAACTTTAGTTGCCCTAAAATTTCTGCAATATATGTATGAAGGAAAATTCTAAATAAAAAAAACCAACTTTCCTCTCAGTCGGAAAGTACCTCTCTTATTCAGAGGTGTAATTCTTGAAAGCATACTAAAATTGTAAAACAGATTTTTGTAATAAGTAAAGGTAATTACTGTTCAGCTTCTCACTTAGAAGCAAGTTAAGCTACTTCTGCTACTAAACACAGCTTTACTTCATTTTAACAGACTAAAGTGATTTTTAATGCCATGCTAGGTTTAGTTTCCATTAATGAGCTATACAATAATTGGGAATAAAAGAGGGGAAAATATATTTGAATATAGAGGACTTGAGTTACTGAAAGTTTATATCATCAACATGAAGAAGATTTATCTTTTTTTAATGTTGTATCATTGAAAGCAGTGGCACAATTAAAAAGTGTCTT
>WHYT01017773.1:203169-225567 GCA_009806455.1 Tetrax tetrax
TTTTTTTTTTTTTTTTTTTCCCCATTTCACAAGAATGTGGATTTACTAGACGACTAACATGAAAAAGTAGAATTATGGTTCTGTGTCTTTTATTGGTAGGAGGGCCATAATACAAATGACAAGTTTGCTTCATTTTGAAGGATACAGTGAAATTTTCTTTTCTCAGATTGTAATTACATTCCCAGTTCCCTGCCAGCATATGCTGATTGCCTTTTGCAGCTTCCTTGGGGCCTTGTCAATCCATTGATTAAAGAAACATTATTTAAGGAGATTGTATTGCATTTGAATAACTGATACCATTTGATTAAGACTGAATGCTGATATGACCCTCAGTAAATAGCTATTTTTAACTGTTGTGATTTTTTTCTCATGTATCTTGTGACATCAACTATTTTTCTTAAGTTCTGGACTTTGAAATGATTACCTGGTAGGGTCAGTTAACACTCAGGAATGAAAACTACTGACTCTTGTGGCTGCGGAAAAAAAACCTGAGAATGTTGCCAGTGCATGTAAAAGGCAATGAAATAATGATCATTTCTTTAAAAGAACATTGAAATAATAAATTTCATGGTAGTTCTTCCTCCATCTTGCTGGATTTAGCTCAGCAAAGTTCTTGTGCTTACTGTTATTTTTGATAGCAAGCACAGTCATCCTGCTTATTTTTATTATCCTTGTACTTATGAGGCAATTCCTCCAGGATTACCCCTTCGCTCAGTTTGAAAGACAGAACCATATTTACTCTGTGGGGTCCAATAACCTCTCAGCCCCCACCAAGGGCAGTGGGATAATGCATGTTCTTTAGAGATTTTGCTGAATCGTGACCAAAGTTCTAAGGATCAAATTCATGCAGAGAAACATTAAGTGGAAATCTTGTTTGCAAGCACTAAGTAGTACGTTTCCCTCAGAGTGACCTTTGGTAATTTCAGATGTTTTTCAGTGGAACTGCTGTGTAACTGCTGCATGTGCAGTTTTAAATGGACAAAACACAAAATTTGGTGAGAGGGTAGTAAAATAAAAGCTTGAGAGATGGCAAATATAATATATGATATTTTACATTGCTGTTTAGAAAAAATGTAAAGTCTGTTTAATGGAATTTCAAGGCAGTTTTCTCTATTGCTACAAAAGGATGTATCTAAGTTATTTAAAAAAACTCCGCTATAGATATTTTAAAGATTATTGTAAAATGTGCTTTGATTTCTCAATATATCACTCCAGTGAATAGTTACTAGTCAATTATTGTTATTATTTATAAGGGAAATATTCATTAGGTTAACTATTCTAGTGTGTTCATAATTAGAATAAATGATCAAATTATGCCTATTTTGAAGAAAATTGTTCAAGCTTTTTCCAGTTTTCTTAAATGTACTTTTTTTTTTCCTCTTAACTCAGATTTTTTTTTTTTCCAGTAACTCATCTTTTTAATTGAAAACTCTCAGCAGGTGATAAAGAGGAGAGAGATTTTTAGATTAAAGAAGATATCATGTAGATTTATATAGATCAAAGGGGCAATTTCCCTGTGTAGCATAAACTGCAGCATTATGAGAATCTTTTTTAAAGAACTGTTTTCCATAAGCAGATAAATGTGTACATGCTCACATGAATAAAAAGGTGGCAGTGACTTATGGTAGACTATATAAATTTGAAATTATTCACAATCATTCCTGCGTATAGTCAAAACATTTTTATTCATTATATTTATAATCTGAACCACAGCTGATGCAGACTGTTTTTTTAAAATATAATTGGGCGCGTAACCAAAACCCAGGCTGAAATTTCCTAAAATAGTGTACCCAGCCCTTCTGAATTAATGCTGTCTTTGTATGACTTAATAGATATTTTGGAGAAAGAGTTATGAAGGTACAACAAAGGAGAGAACTTTTAAATGTGTACAACATTTGTAGGGAGATATGGACAAGCTCTATTAACGAGTATTTACTAAAGAGAGTTGAATTTATTGAGTGGAAAATATATTTGAAGTTAAAAAATTTCCCAAGGAAATAACAGCTAAATACCACAATAATGTTAATGCCTTTAAAATAGAGTGAACTATTTTTATGAAAAACTCTTTATAGTACTCTAATAGCTGCACACCTGGCCTTTAGTAAAATAACAGAAACAAAACCAAACCAAAACAAAAAATTACCCAGCCCCAAAAACTGGAGAAGAGACCTACTGGATACATCCAAGGCCCTTTGGTACAGACCTGCGTTTCTTCTTCAACATTTGTGGCTGGCTTTGCTTTGTAACCGCAGTCCAGTGCCACTGACCGGTATGGTCACAGGCTCACTTGCGATTCTTTGCGAGTGCTGCTTGAGAGGCAGAGTGGGAGGAGGCGAGGCCGAAGGGGATGTATGGGCTGGCCGCGGGCAGTCTGCTCCGCCGCTTACTGGAACAACTGTTCTGTGCGTTTCCTAACGGCTAATCTGGATCTTACGTGCTGACACTGAAACTCTTACCCATAGGAAACATAATTTTCTTCTCTGTAGAAACCTTTTTTGTGCTTGAAAACTACTACTATTACCTGGCTTTTTTATAGTTATTGCTAGTGGTTTTAGCTTTTTTTGTTGCTGTTGTTGAGGTTTTTTGAGTCAACCACCCTGGCTTTTTTTAAAGCCCCATAGAAGGCGGATTCTAGACCTCTGCCTTTTCCTGTTTCTTTCCACTGCACTCTGTGGCTTATTCATGTATTTCTTGAACTATGATGCCTTACACTGCACAGGGTATTTCAACTGAGGCAACAGAAATGCTTAATAAACCAGAGATGTTACATCTGAGATTTAAATACATTAATTTGTAGTAGGAATTGCTCTAGATGTGCATGTAAAATGGTCTTTCAGAGCAACCAATAATTTCATGCAATTTCAGTATATAAAGCCTAGGTTCTTGCTTCCAGAAAAATAATCAAATGCAAATACATTTAAATGATTAGTATATATCAAAGTTAGGGAAGGGTTTAGTACAAAACCATTTTGTATTTTGGAAGACTCCTTTCTCAATAAATCTAGAGAGTCAGAGCTAATGTTTGGCTTTACTTATTTATCGTTTGATTAGAAAATCAGATTATGTTCTTAAGAACAGCATGAGTTTTCAGATGAAAAAAAAAACCATGGAATTTTTTTTTTTCCTTCCTAGACCATATGCATTTCTTAGTCAAAGGAGTACTTCGGTCAGAGTTAGAACACCAAGTGGTAGTAATTCAAGATGAAAGTATTTTGTGTTTGTCAGTGTCTCTTTTAATAGAAAAGGTCAATAGAAATTGATTTAATGGGTTTTTTTCCTTCTTAAAACAAGATGTTTGAGTTTTAACAAAATGGATTGTTTGTTCTGTTTCTGGTGATGCAAACTTAATTGAAAATTAAAAAAAAAAAAATACACCTAAAAATAAGTAACTGAAATTCAATATTCTGAGTTGTGTGTCCCCAAGTAAGGGATAAGACATTTAGTTGCACAAAAGCAAATGTTTAGTTTGTGGCTAACACTAGTCTGAAAAGCCAGCTGGCCTGCAGAGGTGGAACTGTGCATAAAATTTTGTTACTAGGAGGTTTTTCTGTATTTGTGTTGGACTTGTATTTATAATGAACAGATCTGCAGATGAAGATACATCCAGCTACTCTTTTAGATAAGTTGATGCAGAATCAGATTGGCAGGTGTTTGTCCTTTGTTGACATTGCTTCATTTTAGCCATAGATAATATTTCATGTGTTTCTTATTGTCATTCTCTTGTGCTGTATTTAGAAAGCTATATATTATATGTAGCACTGCAATTATTGTTGTTCTTTGTTTATATGCCTATTATACACTCAGTAATGTGTTTATTTTTCTTTGCATCAAATGCTTGCTTTGTTCAATTTCAAAGAAACCATGAATCATGTAATCTTAATTAGCTCTGTAGTTATCCTCGAAGTTTTGCAGTGCTGATGTAGCTTATCCTCGCAAAGAAAGTTGCTTTCACAGAGGCATTGTGCTGCCTCTCCAAACAACAAAGTATAGAAGCAAAGAGCTCTTCCAAGAGTAGGTGTTAGGTTTGTACACAGAAAAAGATCAGAGAGTTTTGCTGAGGAAGGACTGGGTTGGTATAAGTCTGTTTAAATAGATATAAGTCCTGATAATTACTCAGACTGTTTATTTAAAAAAAGCACAACCAACAAACACAATGAATACCAGCCATTTCACACAGGTTTTGTATGTGTGTTCACTCATGTCATGCCTCACAAGCAGATGACTGACATTAGGCTGGTTTTGCTTGCTGAAGTGATCCTGTTCTAGCAGTGCCTATTTGGGAGTGACTGTCATTCTCCTTCCTTTGATTGAATTGAAGTAACGAGCTTTCAGAGAGCTTAGATTTAAGCAGGAGTGCATGTTGACACAAGCAGTTTGAGTAAGATTTTGAACAATTTGAAGATGTGGGGGAGGATGTCAGAATGACACGTAGTTTGTGATGTTCTTGGGCATCTCTGTCTCCTGAAGGTCCCTTCTGGACTGTGACATGGTCTGCAGTAGCTGGGTAGCTTGACATAACAAACCCCTGGCCCTTCTGGTGGTGGTTTTTTGTGGTTTTTTTTTTTTTTTTTTTTTTTTTTTTTTTTTTTTTTTTTTTGTGGGTTGGTTGGTTGTGTTTTTTTGTTTGTTTTTCTGTGGTGATGAGATTCAGTAGATAAGCTGAAGCGGCTACAGAAGCAGTCTCTTGATTCAATTTTTCATGCTCTGTGCTCAGCTACACCTGTTGGATAGCAGCCCACAGATCTGATCAGCTCGTGGAAAGCATCAGAAACTCATACATTTGAGTACAGTCCCTCTGCAGCTCTTTGAGCTACGTTTCCCATCAGTGTGGCTGTAATGAAATGCAGCATCTACAGTGCTGGTGGAGCACTCTTTGGCATAGGTTTAGACTCTAAACTTACTATGTGTTTACTGACAGAGGCCTGTTCTAGATTTTTAGCACATGCATAAACATTTTTTAGGAGAGCAGCTTGTCCAGGGCAGTCACAGGAAAGATGATGGGGAAGTTTTGGGATACAAGCTGCGGGAAGGGCTCTTGAACAGAACATTTATCAATGGACTCGTGTAGCCAAATAATCTAAACGTGATGTGTGCATTTTATCACTGAAAGTTGTTGGGAATTAAATTGTTACTGTGCTTCAGCTATTTAATTTTGGATCAAGGAACTTGCACGCTTTGCTTTACTACCAGCTGATTCCAAATCCGTTTTCAGCACTTAATCAGTCCTGGTGCAGAAGCGCATTACAGAAATTGCTATAGTTCTTTTCTGCATCACTATCAACTCTAGAGGTAGATTTTTTATTTTGTCTAGAAAATCAAGAGGAGGCTTGTCTTCCACTTGACAAGTGACCTGATTTTGTTATCTATTGAGTGTATGACATACTGCTTTGTTATCTGGTTGCTTTTTGACTGAATTTTTTTTTTCCAAATGCCACTTGCTACAGGGTCCTTTCAAATTGTCTGCTAGATTCAGCAGTTTTCTTGAATGGTAAAGAGTTTGACTGCATCTGCCTTGTGGTAAACATGGCGACACACATCTGCCCTGTGTTGTGTTTCTGTGTTCCCTGGACACAAACAGTGCACAACAGTTGCACGGTGCTTCCAACACCCTTTTTTTGAAGAAAAAATATTTGCAGAGATTTTGGGGAAATGACAAAACTTGCTCTAGCTCATACATCCTCTGAAACGGGTAGCTTCTCGTCACTATTTATCATTGTTGTTTGTTTAGTGTCAGATATAATTCAGATGATTGAAAGCATGGCAAAGTATATTAACTGACTGCTTCACTTGTAAATATTTTGGGAACTGCCACCTCCACACGTGAGATCATACAGTCTTTTTGTCCTATATTTTAAAATGGAACGATTTGGCATCTTTAAATTATGGGTCAAAAGCTGAATAAATGAAGAAGCTGACTAGTCAGTCTTTCTTCCTAATGAGCACTCGCTGCTACAGAAGCAGAGCTGCCAATTACTGGCCACTTGTTCTGGCTACTCATTAAGTGTGTTTCAGTGTGAACCTCTTATGATTTGGCAGATGGCCAGATCAAATTCAAATTTTCCCTATGTCCAGAATAATACTGTCACTATTTTGATAGGCAAGTAAGCTGCAAGTTTCATACATCCACAGTGAACACTAATTTGGGCATGACAAAAGGGCATCTGCTCTTCTTACTGCCAAGGATTTATTGCAGAAGTGACTGTATTTGACAGTAGTAGATGAATTTTACTTTATTTAGCTTGAATTATGATACTGAATAAAATATTTACTGGCTATCTAACATCATTCTACCCCTCAGAGCAGTTTTAGAGAAGTAACGTGCAGCAGCTATAGCCCAATATTGCCTCTCTGATTTGCTTTCAAGAGTTCATGGCAGTTGGCAAAAACTGGCTCTTTAAGTACTTTAGAAAGGCAGAGGAGAACAGATTAATCTGTATGGATGTCACCTAGGATTGTGACTTTTAGGGATTTTTTTTTTTTTTTTTCATTAAACTCTTAATACCACTTCACCAGCAGAACTTTGTGATATAGACCTCACCTCAGTTTGGTCTTTAGGTTGCTGTGCTCAGCCTGTTGCATGATGCAGAAAGAGCAAACTGCAAATTGTAGAGTTGGGTATTGCATTTGAGAAAATGTCTATAAAGTTGTTTCATGTTTGTCATAGCCTTCCTCAGAAACACGCTGTCCCTTAAAAGATTAACTCTTGTGAATTCACATTAGAGTATGCTAATGTCATCTGAGTATCCAAAATACTTCATCATTCTAGCATAATTATTTTTGGAAAAATGTGTTGCTGAGATTAGATAAGTAAGAAATCAAACTTCAAGAAATCCTATATAAGCGAAATTATTATGTAGACTTTCCTATATTGGAACTGATATTTATCCACTCTGTGTGTGTGTGTGTGTGTGTATCTTAGACTTACCTGTGGTATTGGGAAATACTTAAGCTTCAGTAGGTGAACTAGATTCATATTCCTTTTGTTTTACGGAATCCAGCAGAGAGATGGTGTTGTCTCTGTTGTATTGTCAGTGGTTCCTTGCAGAATGCTAGATTCTTATAATCACTAAAATAACTGGATCAAGAAATATTCTCTTGTTGGAGATGCTATATCCAACTCCTTATTTAAATGTTGTCTTTATATGAAATGCTTACACAGGCAATCATAACCACCACTGTACAGGGCCCATTGGTCTTCAAAGAAGTCTTATGTAGTATTAAGATAATGACTTGTTAGATCAGTTATTTGTATTTGTGTGGGTTTTTTTTTTTAAATATATATTTTAAAGAACAATTTTTTGGTAGATGTGAGAAGTACTTCAGAGAAACATTTTGAAGGAGGTTTTTAATTTGTTAAATGAAATGGGAGAAGCTCCTGCATCTCATCATTCTGTTGGAAGCCCAAAAGTTGAGAGACTGTTTGGGTGAGATTTTTTTATTCTTTTTCTTTTTTTCTGACCAGGTCTGATACCTCTCGCTATATCTATTTAACAGAAGCTCATGATATTAATATTTTTTTTGTGTGTTAAAATTTAAGGTTGGCAACTTTTACAAAACTAAAGAGATACTGTGTAAGAGAAACTATGCTGTTAGTTATGTCATGCACTACATCCATCCTAGTCCTCACGTTTATTCACATGCAAGTACTTCCACAGTTATCCTAAACCTGTATTCTTCCAGCTACCATTTTGAGTTATCGAAAATAAGGCAAGACATTTGTGCAAGGAATAAAAAGATCATAAGGCATTCTATCAGTTTTATTGGTTTCTCACATGAGTTTCACTCTTCCCCAGACCTCAGAAACCCTTATTTATCCCAGAAACCTTGGAATTTACAGACTGACTTTGCTAAAGCACTGCTGAACTTTAGAATCCTCATAAGAATGTTGGAAATCTTCAGAAAAGCCTTCTATGATATCAGCAAATATCTCCCATGAGAAGCCTTTCAGCACACTAGAAAGCGTTCAGTGGTGATAAGAGTGAGTGATTCTTATTTAGAATTCTTGCTTGGAAAATGTGAAGTCCATGAAACTTTTCTGTTTGTCCTAGTGTGACACACGTTATTGTTACATTTTCAAATCCAGTCAGCCAGAATGTGTGGGTTTTCTAAGGTTGTTTTTAGTATTTTCATTATTAATTCAATCATTAATGGCTTTTAAAATACAAGACTGTAGACTTGGATTAGATAGAAGGAAGACTTTTTTTACTGTGTGGCACTGAAACAGGTTTCCCAGAAAAATTGTGGATGCCTCTCGAAGTGTTCAAGGTCGGACTGGATGGCACTTTGAGCGACCTGATCTGGTGAAAGATGTCAGATGTCCCTGCCCAGGGCAGGGGCTTTAGAGCTAGGTGATATTTAAGAACCCTTCCAAATTAAACCGTTCTAAGATTCTGTGGTTTTCAAAGACTGTGCTGTTTGTTGTAGTAAATCCTTTTTCTTTAAAAAAAACCAGAAGGGACTGAAGAAATATTATTCCTTCCCATGGAATTTTTTGGCAATGCTCAGCCCAAAAATGCCTCTGTTTAAGGCATTTCTGTTACAAGAGCTTTCCCAGCCATATTTGGTTACTACTTCCGATTTTCTACTTTGGTCTTCTTGGTACTCCCTTTTCTCATATACTGGTTCAGTTTTGTTTTGAGTTTAGCAGTTGTTAATAGTCTGCTAGACTTTCTGGCTTATTTACTGGTGTTTTGGGTGGTGCTGCTGTGCTAGAGCAAGAAATGCTACATGACAAATAAAAGGCAACTGTTAACACCAGTTTCAGGAAGATTTAATGGATATGATGGAGGCAAAGATGACAGGCTGACTTCATCTTGTCTCCAGTTGTAAATCAAGTTGAGAAAGGCAGATGTATGTACAAAATCAGAATAAGAAGTGGAAAATATTTTGTATTTAATTAAGCTTTTAATCAGTTATTATTTCTGTGAATGACAGCATTGGCAACAACTTTAAAGTGACATTGAAATTTGCTTTTCATTTATCCAATTAGTTTTTCATGAGACTATAGCCTTTTGTTTTCAAAGAAGTGTATTAATATATTAAATATTTTAAAATATAATGGAAAAATATTGAATATATTTCCTTTTACCATGATTTATCATATTGTTTAGGTCTATAACCTTTTACAGTCATTTTAATTCTAAAATCTCTCCATTTCATATGTTACTCTCTTACTCCTTTTTTAAAATACACCTTCAACCATGGCCTAAATGGCTTCTGGCTCACTTGGAGGAATTGAGGACAGAGAAGAACTGGAATGAAGAGAGAATCTAAGGGAAAATTAATTGAGCCTGGGAAATGCAGCAAAATAAGAATTAGCAAGTAATTTAAGCATCAGGGGCCATTGTAGAGCATAGTTCAACCAGGAACTTCTCCTCTTGGAAGAGAAATAGCTGATTCTGAACATCTCAGGTAAGTGTATAAAACTAGGGTACTCTCCAAGTCACTTTTAAGTAAAATGAGGTAGAAACTGTATTTAGCTAAGTGTTATAAGGAGATTGCAGCAATGAACAGAACACTCTGATGAAACAGTATTTCAAAAAGGAAGCAGAATGAGAGTAAAAAAAAAAAATTGCTACACCTAACAAAAGAGTTAACAAAGATTTCAACCTAAATTGCAGCAACGCTACAGGGGAAAATGAATTCACTTCATGATTCCATTTTGGTCCACCTACTGTTATTTTTCCCGAAGTGAATACATTGAACAAGGACGTAAATGGGAGCTGAGGGAACAGTAGGTGAGGAACCCTTAATTTATGAAATTTTCTTCTGAAAATTTTGTCACTAATTATATTGGGAGAATCAAAGGCTTCAAAACCATGCGTTCTGGATGATGAATTTCTTTATTTTATTGAAACAATACTTGTGCTTTCCACATACTGTCAAACTTAAATGATTGCATATATTGGTGTGAAATAATATGGTTCCTCAGCTTTATTCTCCATATTGGCAAAGCAGGAATCTCAAGACTTTTCAAACTGCTCTTCAATTTAAACACCATGTTTCCAAGCATTCATTCTATTTCAGCTTTGTCAAATGCATTTTTCTAGATCTTGCTTATTGTCTTCATTCTCAGTAGTACAATTCTAAAGGATACTATAACTTAAAAAAATAAAAATAAAACAAAACCAACCAACCAAACAAAAAAAAAATAGAAGTGCAAATTTTTTTTAAAATACTCATTAATTTATATTTGTTGTCCTAAAACTGTTCTTAGGACAAAAGGACGTAGATGATGACAGCTTCAGAAAGTGATGGAGAAATGTGCTTCATGGCACAATGATCACAAAAAAGCAATCTTAACATTAGAAGTTAAGTGGAGAGGTTGGAACTTTTCCTTCCAAATTCTGCTCTTGGTGTTACAGAATTGTTTTCTAAAACCCATAGTTTATTTTTCCAGATCCTAAGTGATTGACTTTCCCCTTTGTTTTGAGGGAACTCATTCCACAGTTTGATACATGCTGTGAGGTATTCAGAGCTCTATCTGTGATCCATTTTACATAGCTTTCTTCTTTGGTTTAAAATTTCTGTGGAGTATAATTATGCTTCTCTAAGTTTCAGCTGCCTAGAAGACTTTTTACATTAAAAATAGAAGCGGAAAATAAAAGCCACACTTCATCTTTAGATCTGTTCCCTAAAACAGAATTTCAGATACAGTTTCTATTCCCTGATATTAGTCTTTTCTTCACTGGAATTATGTTGATAGTGTAGGAGACCAAAGCCAAAGAGATTCCCTTGAGTGTGGGACTATTAAAAGCCAGGGGGAGAAAAAGTTGTCACATCACAGCGTGAAGCATGGACTGGCTCGCAGTTCTCCGTGGTAATAGAGAATTTTACCAGCTATTTTCACAAATACCTGCACGATTGAACCAGGGATCCGTTCTACTCTGTTTAGCTCATAGAGATGCTGTTGTTGAGGTAGTAACCTGAGAGGAGAGCATTCTGTTGCTGATCCATTGCCGAAAAATATTAAATCACATTGAGCCTCTCTGCAGAAATGTCTTCCTGCATGTCATGAATTTCTTTCTGTGTTATGTAATGTTATTGACCAGTTTCTCCTGATATTTCTGCCAGAAAGTGTTCAATGTATTATTAGTATAATTTCCTAACTAATTTATTTCTGCATCATTAGAAATCTTATCGTTATTTATTTGTCAGCTGTAGGAACTATTACTAATTTTCTTAACAACTTTAGATTTAAGTGACGTGACCAAGAAGAGGTGTTTGCCAGCAGAGGCTAAATCCCCGTGTCGCAATCCATCACTCGCACTGTTGGCAAAGGCTGTATTTGCATTAGAGGATGAACAGCACCAGTATGTGTTGTCCAAGGAGAGTAGGTGCTTGCCAGGGCTATAATTTAATAGGAAGAGTAAGTTTTTTTTCCACCACTTTCCCATATAAAAACATAAAATTGGAGATGACTGATATGATAACCACTGTTTTTTGTTGTTTTTTTTTTTTTTTTTTCTGCAGCCATAACACTGGTGCAACTTACAGAAGTTTTTGGACCCCTTCTAGTCTCTTTAGTGTCTTCAGTCAGACTAGTAAGAGAAAGATGTATCTAGAAGGAGCTGAACCTTTCTCGTATCAACCACTTGAGAACCTATGAAATAAAAAATTCCTACAGAGCTACCAAGAGTTGAAATAGACATTCTAATCAAATAGTTTTAATTTAAGAAATTCAGACATTTTTATTTACTAGCATCACCAGAGCTAGACAGGCAAAAATGCAGTATGTTGAGTATGTATCTTATTACTGCTCTTTTGTCTTTTCAAATGCAGTAATTTGGTCTTGTCTTTTTTAAACTAAACAAGATTTTTCAAGAAGCCTGGCTCAATTTACTGTAATATGAAATGGAAGTTAGACCAGGTCTTAATCAACTTGAGGCAGTATGAAGAGCTCCTACTTGAAAGGACTGGGCTTTGATGCAGTAAAAGCATCATTTCCTTCCACAGCAAAAGTGTATTATAAGGGAACTATTTAATAGAGTTTGGAAGCCTGATGACTTCTTAGGTTGCTGACTGTGAAGTATTATAAAGAGCAGAATAAGCTAGATAAACCAAGAATTTGATAGATAACACAGTAAAGGCAAAACAGTGAACAGATGGAGAGGGAAGGAGTTATATTATTTAGTACAGAATGAAAAAGTCCCAAGGCTATTATTGACCTAGTCTAGAAACGTGTGGTGCAGCTTCACTCAAACACAACTATGTTGACTGGTCCTGTGGAAAGTGGCAAAGAATAAGCAAGCAGTTGCTTACAATAAGATACAGGAACAAGAAGCTTCAATGAGGTGATGGAGAAAGAGATTGGGTTTCTTGGAATTAATGGATAACTGAGATTAGACTGCAGTTTGCTATACTGACATACTCATTAAGAGGGTACAATTTGAAATGCAAGCTATTTTGAAGAGATTCCGACTTTCTCCTATACCCTTTCTCCTGCACTCTCTAAAAGAATCAGCTTTGAGCTAAAATTATTTCTTCTTGGTCAGGGACTGTTGTATGCTTTTACAGTGTGAAAATTTCCTTAACTGTTTTTGGTATGAGATCCTGTTATTTGTCTTTTTTTTTTTTTTTTTTTTTTTTTTTTTTTTTTTTTGTCAAGTAAATAATTAGCAACTGCAACTGAAGATTTTTAATAGAATACTGAGAAGAATATTTTCAGTTTGTGTGCTTGCGTGAGTGTCAGGTACGCCAATGAAGTAGAAGTACGTACTACTTTTCTGTGACAACCACAAGTACTGTGAGGGCTGGGCGTGGGATTAGAATGTATCACTAGATATCATTGTCGATTTTAAGACCACTTGTAGTAGCTCAACTTGTTACTTAGAGAGGAAAATATAGACCAACTGTTGAGTGTTAGAAGTTAGGAGAAAAAGGCTTCATATTACTAGAGGTATAAATGCTCAGAATTAATATTGTAGAAAGAACGATATGAAAGGAGAGTCTGCTGTTGTCCATATGAATCACTGCAGGATGAATACTTTGAAAATTAGAGCTAAATTTTAATGCGTAGAACTTTTTTCCATCTCATATATGACATAATTACTGATGATGTTCACATTCCTTTCGTATTATTACAAAGCAGAAATTGTGGATGTGTGTGTCTTCAGAATTCACAATGGAAACAGAGGTTATTAGTTAATAGCAACTAGTTTACAACCATGTATGAAATCTAAATATTTTTAAAGGATTTGATGAGTAGTGTGTTTCACTAGGAAATATTAGTTACCAAGTGAGCAATTAATTTTAAGGAGAATTCTCCAAAGCTTAAGACAGTTATTTATCACACATGGTTTTATGTTCAGAGGATGACATGCCTAGAAAACTCTGCCAATGTGCATTTTTAAGAAGTTCAGATTCACATACTTTTACATATACTAAAAAACTTTGTCAGATACAAACTGTTAAAGAAGCTTTGCTGTCTGCCAGGATAGGAAAAAGAGATTGATGGCTGACATCCTGAAAGTACAATTCAAATCTTCATTCATCAATAGCAACACACGAGCTTTCTTAATTATGGACGAGAATAGCTTGACCTACATTGACCTATTACACTCATATGAGACTGTGTCTTTGGGGGAGTCTTAGAGGTTCTCAGAAGCAGCTTTTCCTCTGCCCTTTTCTTTGTGATCCAGCAAAATTAGACTCTTTCTAATCTCATTCTCCCTTAATTGCTGCACACTTTCATGTTGATGAATAGGAAAAATACCACTTCTTTTTTTCTGGTTGCCTATATGTATATTTCTAGCTGTTTGGGAAGCTGAGCCAGTTTTCCTGGTTAACTTCTAAGGAATATTTAAAATCTGGAGCATTTCCTTTGTTTTTAAAGGTAGGAAATAAATGGGGGAGCAAGGAAGAGATTTTCTCTATTTTTTATATCTAGAATTAGCTGTCTGTGGTTAATACAAGGCCGGATTTGTTCACATATATGCTTTTCTTCTGTTATGCAAGAATGCTACCTCATATATTGACAAAAATATTAATAACTATATTTAGATGTATTTAAATGAAGAAACATCTTCATTTAAAAACCTAAGACATCTGTAATTCTATAATACTGAATTGTAGAAGCTTGCTGTTAAAACTAAGATTGTAGCATATAGGTATCACATGCAATCTCAACAGTTTATAATTTCTCTGTAACCTGCTAAACCTTATGTAGATTTTCTGTTAATTATCTCCTGGGTATTCCAAATATAGATACTTCTATTTTATAACAACATTAATAGAATTTTTAAGATGTCTAAAGTAATTAGAGGTACATCTAGCCTTTACTTGATCACATGTGAAACTGTTACTTTAAACTCCCAAATACAGTACCAAATATAGTAAGGATTCTTCCAGCAGACTCGTAATACTTCCCCCCGCCCCCAACCCATGCACAAATAGCATCAAATTCCAAAGAAATTCAGTGTGCAAAATTTCTTCCTCAGCTCAATGTCTATAAATCCCTAAACAACGGCTTTGAATTAATATATGAATCTCTCGGCTTGTACTTGTGAACACTGGGCTAGTATTTTTTTTAAAACTTTTAAAATGAGATAAACTCATATTTTTCTTTGCTTTCTCTTCCCATATCTGAAATATAAGCATGCTGTAGGCAAATTTATGGTCAGAAGTTGGAAGGTGAAAAAGAGGTGGTTGGAGCAGCCATATAGGTATGATCCTCCTGATAGCTCAATTTTATCAAAGTCAGACCTCAAGAATCCTGTTTTTTTCTCATGTCCTCTATACAAAACTGATTTACTTCATGAATTGAGACTAGTAACTTTCCACAGCCCTAAACCAGTTTTTACCCTATAGATCATTGCTTTTCAATAGTATCTGAGAAAAAAAAAAACAACCAATCCCACTTGATTTCTAACATTTTACAAGGTTGTAAGAATATGAACCTCCCCACCCCCCAACTCTCTCTGTAAAGACTTCTGATATTCTTAGAGTGTGATGGGAATTTGAAATGCTCATTTTAGATGTCAGCCTGATCTGTATGTTTGAGTTGGAGTTCACCCTTGACTCAACTCTCAAAGTTTAATTTTAAGGCTCTCTCTGTTTCAATGATTTATAATTTTTTGTTTATTTGTATACTTATAAGTGTATAACTTCAGTTACTGAAATGCTTTAAACACTTTCCCAGAACTGAAATTTTCCAGATGAGTTTTGTCATGGATGAATCTGTGCAAGAGTTTTCTGGCAGTGGCTGACCTAGGGAATACTGCAGGAGTTTCCACCGACATTGCCCTAGCCACCTTCTCATTTTCACACTGGGAACCATTTTGTATTTTATTCTTCCCTATGATTTATTAGAATTCTTTTAACACTAAAGTAGCTTTTGTGGCTAATAAAATGATAATGCTGATTATGATTATGCTGATTGAGGAAAGTTTTCATTCATGTCTGCGAAGTTTCAGCTTTATGCATAGCTCCTGAATACCAGCTCTGCTATTTGCCATTGAATTACACGTTTACCACAGCAGAAGTATTATCATTCTTTTAAAATAATTTGAATCTTATTCTTTGTTGTGGTAGGCATTGTGTGTGTGATTGGTAAGCATTATTTTTGGAGAAAAATATTTATCATTTATCTGTGCCGGTACTCTGAATGCTCTAGTTTCCCTTTATGGAAGGATTGGCAGAGAGAAGAGGTATCAGGGCACCTGTGCTTGGGGGAGGACGCAGCACCGTGTGGATTTCTGTATATTGTAGTTCAACAACATATTGAGGTGGAATCTGCCTTTCTGACTAATGTCCTGTGTATTCTAGATCATGGAAATTCATTTTTTTTTATCTTTGTGCAACATCATCAATCAAAAAAAAAAGAAGTGTTGAGTATTAGCCCTCTTTAAAAACATCAAATCACCCTTCTGAGATTTAATTTTTAACATTTGAAATCTCAATAACTGACTTCTACTATTAAAACAACGTCAGACTGTGAAATTGTTATTTAAAATAATGCAAGCAAAACACATCTTATGAACCAGTCTTCAAAAATCAACAAAAACCTACAATGATAGACGCCTCTGAATTAGTATTTCTGCTCATTTTCCAAAGATGAGTCCTTGGAATGGCTGCTATCAATGGCTTTTCTTTTTTGAAAGTAGATTGTTAAATATAAAATGCATTTTTGTTTTTACTTTATCTAGTTACACTAAGAATGTCAGAGAATTTAAAATTTTCTAAGCTTCAATATTGTTCTGCAAAATGCAGCAAGCTGATAACTAATCTGTTTTATTGTTCGTTCTGGATTAATCAAAAATGTAATTATGACTTTTAATTAGAGCAGAAAAAGTATCTGCTACTAGCTCATAAAAAAATTGCTTTTTTTCTGTCTTGTCACTACAGGTTATGAAAGACAAAGAAAGCTTTCAAAGTAATGACAAGGAGACAATCTAGACTCAAATTACTCATAATTGAACTTAATATTTGAAACTACATCTAAATATATTGGAAACGGAAAGCTGTGAATTTATATTCTAATTTAATTTTAACGCATGAAATTTAGTAGTACCTGGAAAACCACATTTTTTTCCCCATCATCTTTTTTGAGCTGTTTCATAGTTCTAGTTCTGAATTCCATGCCACTTAAAAAAACTTGCTGAAGACAAGTCAACAAGACTTACGCACATCTAACAAACAAGGTTTAGCAGTAGGGAACTCTGTAAGCTTCAGATGAATACAGATGATTTCATAACCAGCATGGGTTGATGGGTTTGCTAAATATATACCTGCATGCGCACGCACACACATGTATACATGTAAAATAAATATAGAGAAAGTGTTAATTTTAAGAAACAAAATTCCCATTTCAATTGTTTATTGTATCTATTTTAAAGTAGCAGATAAGGTAAAAAGAGGGAATGTAAACCAGGAGGGAGCGATTATAATAAGCTGACAGGGGAAACCAAATGGTACAGGGCGAACTCTATGGCTGTCATAGTTAGTGTAATAAGAGCCTGAGATTTATTTTGAAAAATATTCTGACAGTATATTTTATTCATTATGAGAATAACAATTGCCATTTCTCTATAATTATTTCTATTCTGTATCTTGGAAGTACCTCTATGAATATAACATACATTTAATTCCTGTGGGACTTCATGGGGATGCTAAACAAACCTGCACATTAGGAGTGTTAAGAACAGTAGTTTCGAGATATATTGACAGGTTTTGAAAAAGTTGAATTAAGATCTTTCCAGGCCACTAGTGATGATTTTCAGTAAATCTGGAGGCATCAGCAATGACAATTTTCTGATATTGTGTAAGCAGAATGACCCAGGTAATTTCAAGGTTGTCAGCCTTGCATTGCTCATTGAGGGAAAGGGTGAAATTGCAAATATGGACCTAAAAACATATGAATAAATGCCTTCTCATTCTTTCTGCCACAAATAGCATACTTTGAGTCAAATTAATAATTAAATGTAGTGTATCAAATTGAATTGGTATATTTCAAAAACGCTGCTTAGCTTTATTTTGAGTATTATTCAACTTGAAAAAGTCGGACTATGCAAAGTGACAACCCAATCACTAAAGGAAATAAAACCTGTTTAATTCATAGATAAGAGAGGCTGTTTCCAGTAAGGTCCCTAGAATGTGATTTGAAGAATGAATTTTTATAATTTTGCTCAGTGACCCGGATATATCAAAGAATTAATACGGTAATTGTGCAGATGACTTGAGTGAAAAATAATGAAGGGAATAGTTTTGATTTAGAGCTCCTAATAATCTAGGCATAAGCAAACAACAGATAGCTCAGCATGGCCAGGAAGGTACAGACATTTCAGGCTGTAACACAAAGTAGTGGGAGAGTGGCGAGCCCCCCAACTTTTTGAACTAAAAGATGCTGTCACTCTGAAAATCCTCGTATAAGCCTTATACTCTCCTTAACTTAAAATATGAAGACTTCTAATTTTTGAGGTAATGTGATTTCATAATTTGGAGAGCACTATCTGAAAGCAGTTTATTTTTAACATCTTTCTTCTGTTATGTTTGATAACTTTTGCTTTTGATATATCAGAAACTTCTATTGGTAAGCTCTTCTGTACTTGGTTGAAATACAGTATCTTGTGAATTTAAAATGTACCAGTATGGCCTTACTTAGAAACTAAAGAGTAACTCACCCACTGTCACAGATGACTCAAAATTAACTTCCAAAAAAGAAAAGCCATTGATAGCAACCATTCCAAGGACTCATCAACAATTTCAATTGTTATTACGTTAGGTACTAGCAAAAAAAGTGTTGATTCAGGTTTTATCCTCAATGTGGAAGTCATCTATGCTTGCAGTATCTTGATACCTGGTCTATTTATTTCTGTAAGTGTTTAAAAAATCCATTATAACACTAATTAGCACGTTAGTTCTTAATTAGCCTTTAGATAGTCAAATATTTGTCTCTGTCTCAAAGTACAGAGATTCCACTGGGGACTAGCCAAATTTCATACTTTATGAATAGACTTCTCTCTTGTCCTCTGAGGAGATGATTGTAAAACTGTCACGAATTTTGGAGAGTATTTTGATAATGTCCAGGTGCAGCAAGGCTTCTGAGAACTTATTGTTCCCATTTCGTAGAAAAGGAAGCAAAGTACATGAGACCTGCGGGAAAGAAGCGTGCTTTTCCAGGCCTTGGAACATACAGGCCACTGCTATTTTGGTCCTTGAATATAGAGTGAGTTTCTGCATCTGAAAACTAGACCTATGTGAAGTGCCTAGCATTTAATTTTAGTTGTATTGACTATATTTGATAAGCTACAGTATAGAGGCTTTATGTCTCTTTTGAGAAGCTGCTTTTTATTTATGCTGGTGTTTGCTTGGAGAGGCATGCCCAGTAAATTGGGAACTCAGGAACATAGCTGTGATGATTACCTAGAACATTAGTGACCTTAAGGGTATGGGTGCATGGCCCAACTCTGCGCAGGTAAGCTGTGAGCCACATGAAGGTACAGATGAAAGGTTCATGACTATAAACTAGCTGTAACTGTTTTAGTTGCTTTTTGTGTCAGCACCACTGGGAGATACCTTTTAAAAGTTCTTAGGTTGTGGAGCGGGTGCCCCTCTGCTGTATAACTTCAAACTTTGGCGTGGGAGAAGGATAAGCCCCCAATCTCATTCATGTGTTTTCTCCAAGGAAACGCTTACAGCTAGGTGAAACAAATTTGCCTGCAGTGTTTTGTGTCAAGTTTCCCAGATGAAGAGGAGATCAAAGCTGAGAGATTAGGACATGGTGGTTAGAGGGGAAAATTGCAGTTTAGCTGTGCTGCTATTTTTAAAACTTGTCATACTTCCCTTCTGTCAGGTGAGCTGAACTCTGATTTGTTGTGAAACATGGATGCGTTAGAGCTCTGTGTGTGGAATGGGCAGCATGATGAAAGAAAAGGGACTTACAAATGGTTGTTAGTTAAAGAAATGCCTTAGCCTTATTTCACACTGACCCCTGATTAAAATAAGAAACCTAAGATTTTTGCAAATACAATCATGATAAATTCCATGGGAGAAATGCCACAGCCTGAAAGTGATTTTCTCCTTATTTTTCTTTAATAATAGTTCTTTTGATTGCACACACTTGTAATTCTGTTACATATACCACTAAGGTTGCTTTGACTTTCCAGAAACACCATTACACACAATATTTTTTCTTCCCTGCCTTCCTATATATTCTTTCCTTTTCTCAGTGAGTTTCCACTCCATAAATGCCTTCACCAACTTGTTTTTCAAGCAGTAGACCTTTCCCATAGCATCTCTAATCCTCAGTCTGTATTTTACCTCTGTACCTGCTCTCCTTTCTTTCCAAAATGCTTCTAAAATTTGCCTTCAAACTTTCCTCTCATAATTGTAAAAGCTGAATTTTCTTTGCCTTTTTAAAAGAAATTAGAAAGTTACTTTAAAAAAAAAAAGAAATTATCCATAGATATCATAAATATTTTAAGAATTTAAGTAATGATTAATTTATTTAACACGTGTATTTGTATGCTCAGTAGGTAAGGTTTTCTTGTTTGACTGTGATTAGCAATTGGTTTGTTAAAAGCAATTAAAACCTAAAGGTCTCTTGTCAAAACCCCATTGCACAAGTTATTTTGAAAAATAAAGGCCTGTCCTGAACAATTTACAAAATGAAGTATAATTTTTTTTTTTATACAGGATCTGATTGTATGTATAATTTTTTTAGATTTAGTTTCAATACTATTTCTGTATGTATGACTCAAGTATTAATTTCCCACTATGCATTATGTATTCACTCACATTCACTTAAACGTGTAAATAGAAACAAAGGAGACAAAAATGTTAATTGTTGGTAAATGATCAATCCTGCACGTATCTATCATTCCCTTGCTTTTATTTTTACTTACGTTTGCATGTGTTTTTTCTTATTGATTTAAAGAAAATATATGGTATACTATAAAATTGTAAGAATGGTGAATTTGATCACATTTTTGAGTTTTCACTTAAAACCTTGGGGAAGAAAAGGGAAGTCGTATTTCTGAAAATGGGAATAAGCTTTGAGATGGATCAAACTTTACATGACTCTTACTTTGATTTCATTAGAGTTTCATCTGATATAAACTTTGAGGTAAGAATCATAATGTCTCTAGTGACAGCTAATAAGCACGCACATATTATGTATGCTGTAGAACCAGATCTATGTCTCTTTATTTCCTTTTCACATTTTTATCTCCCTGTAACAAAGGCTAGTGTGTGGTTCACAGAAAGTTCTCATTATTAAAGCCAGAAGTATTGCAGCTTAGGAAACGAGGATATACTTCCCTGCTGTAAAATATTCATTAAATATCACCACGTAGACCTGAAATTGCTAGCAAGAAAACTGTATTTGGTATTGCTATATCATTCTTACTCAGTCCCAAATAACACAAATGACCTGTGGAAAAGGGAATTCTTGAGAAATTATTTCATTCTGCAAATGAGTTTAAATTAGCAAGGTTCAGATTAGAGGCAGAAACTCCTCACGTTAAAGGATCAAACGCAGAATATATCTCACGATGCAACGAATAAACCTTTGTTTTTGGAGTTCAAGTGCCTGGAAGCTTAGGTTCAAAATGGAAAAACAATAAAAGTTATTTATATGTACTCTTGAGGTCTAATTAGGCTTAGTATTTCACATGCACATGTATATTATCAAGCCGGGTACTGTGATGTTTATGGAAATTGACACTTAACTTTGAATTGCTTCTATTTGCATATGCAGATTAGCAAAGCAATTCAATGCAAATGGATTTGAGAGACCTACCAACAGTTGTTTATGGAGGAAGACAAGGAAACTTGGGAACAAATCTTTGAGAATTAATGGCTTTGCTTGGCTGAGAACATTTTAAATGTTCATGACCTGGGAACGTTTCCGGTTCCCACCAGGTAACTCCTGTAAATGCAGGCCAAGACCAAAATTTAATCGTGCCCCATGATCTGCTTTATGGACAGCAGGCACCTATAAAATCAAACTGGTTTCTAGCAGACACATCTCCTTCCTAAAATAAGCCACCAATCCTGCACTGGCAATATTGTTGGTGTTGCGCACAAAGGTTGAGGAAAAATTCCTTCTGATAAGGGCAGGACGGAGGTGTCACTGTGACAAATTAATGCTGAAGAGGAAGAGGAGGCGGCAGGGTTTAGAGAGGCACAACTTGTGGTAATAAGACATTAAATGCTTTTAGGCTCCTAGTACAAAATAGAAAATGAGTGTGTTTCATCCAGCCAATTATTTTGTGTTTTCTTTTGTGCAAGCAGTCTCACATTCACGTTTTTCATGAACTGCGACACCGCAACATAAATCAATGTTTGACAGAACTGTTGTGGATACTGTTCAGTCTTTGTTCTCTTTGTTAGAGAAGTTAATGAGAATAAGCTGTTCTAATTTGTGTCAGTATATTCCACTGTTATTTTTCTCTACATAACAAAAGAAGAACAAAAGGCATAGAAGAGTCAGGAATGAAGAAGTACATAAATCTGAGGGATGCTACAAAGAGATCATTCTGTAACACAGCCATCAAAATCTTCTAATTGAGACTGTTGTAATTATATCAAGATCAGATGCTGAAGACGAAATAGTGCATATTTTCTTGTCAGTATCTCAGGTGTCTGCAAAAGGTACAATTTCATGAGGAAGAGGAAAGGTACATTAAAACTGAGCGCTTTCGGTTACCTTCAGAGATGCTGAAGTGGATTATGTTTTGGGCTCTGCATGCACTCTGAGAAACCTGGCTATCGCATCTTTGCGTGCAGAAAACCCTGCATTTGTGTGTCATGGTGCTGTTCCTCTTTCCCACAAGAATGCTGTGTAAAATACATTTTTGTATCAGTTAACAGTAGGTCAGTTTTCAAGGTTACAAGCAATTGGTCTGTGGTTCTGTGGGACCCCACCAGGTTGATTATTATGTATTATAAAGTGAGGCT
>WHYT01017773.1:227494-307459 GCA_009806455.1 Tetrax tetrax
CTTATTTGCCTAGTCTTGATATTAGCCCCACGAGCCCACTTGCCACATCTAAACTAGGACCTTTTTACAGTGTGTAGGTGAAGATATCACTTCTCATGTGGAAAGCAGTTGCAAAGCTAAATTCATTCAGCTGAGCATAGGCAGTGTTGAAGAGGCATGTCTGGGGCTTTAAGGTGTGAATTTGAGTTGGCAGCTTTTTCATTCCTCCAGATGCTCCTTCCCTTCTCCAGGAGGTGCTGTGTAATTTGAAACAGGACTCTTGCCTTAAAAGCAGCACAGAGTGAAGTGGGGAAAAAAAATAAAAATTATTAGTGCTATGTAGTAGAAGGGGCGATCTAGTAGTTATTTCATTTTTATTTTTTTTCTTCCCTGAATAAAGAATACTGAAGAACTGAATTCATCCTGTCCTGTTGATCTGCATGAAAAGAAATGTAAATGGGATCCAGATGTGTTTCCTCCTCTAATAGTTTCATTCACTATGCTTTAGACATGAGAAAATGAAATGTATTCCATAATAGGTTGGAGGAGAATAGACCCAAATTATAATTTTATAATATTCCCTAGGAATTCATAGAGGCCTAATGAATTAACTAGGAAACTCTGATGTCTAATGAACTCTGCATGGGGAAATATTTAATTTTGTACTCACTGCCATAAGGCAACTGCATGGTGGGTTATTTAATCATCAGCTGTAAAAATAAAACAGCAGTGGAAAATGGACCTGTCCCCAGCATTGCTGAGAAAGGTTTAACTGAGCTCCCCCTTCGGTCATTGTAAGGTCCTCTTCTAGAGAGGCACAAAACAGGTGGCAAACACCTGTTGGACACGCTTAACACCTTCATGTGACACGGGAGGGGGGAGTGAAACATTGAAAGACGCAGCCCTTCTGTCTTTTGAAGTCATTGGCTGTAGCTCGTCAGTTACTTTGGCATAACATACTGATGCAACTATTTGTGTTAGAAGAACACTGTGAAACTTTTTTGTTTGGTTTTATTTACTTGTTGTAAACATAATTTGCAGTCAAAATAAACCAAGGTCATGACTTGTTTTGCTGCTGTAGTGAACTATATAAATATACTGTGCACTTTGTTTTGTACATGCAAACAGTGTTAAATGTTTCTTCTGTTTGGGATGGGACTCTCGGTCTGTTCAGCTTGCTTTTGTTCCATTATGCTGCTCCTCAGATGATCTGTACCGTAGAGGAGAGCACGTTCTGAGGTGAGCCTGGCTGACCTCGTCCCCACAGTACAGCAGAGACACTGCGTTCATCTATGGCACCAACCTTTCTCTCTTTAAGACCGTATTTATGCCTTTAGTGCATTCGTTCCTGAGTGGTGTTCCCTAATAGTAGAACATTTTCTAGGCCTCTTTATAGCAGATTTTATTAGCAGACAAAATAAATGGCTGAAGGTTGTGACTTATAAGGCAAAATCAAGTGACAATGCAGCGCTTATGCATGGAGGCTTGGAGAAAAGCAGAATTTCGTTGTGACAATCATATAAGCAAATGGCTTAATATACACCATAATGCCTCTTTCACGGCAATTTTCCCATAACTGCCCATCCCCTCCGGAGCCCTGTAACAAATATCCCCTCCTGCCCAGGCACTGCCCTGCCACGGCAGCCCTGGAGCCGCTGGTCCCTTCGTACAGGCAGAAAATTACCCTTTCATAAGAGCAAACATCTTCTGGATACTGCATGATAGAAGAGGGTGTCAAAATATAACCTCTGATTCCTCTTTCTTCTTCCAGGCTTCATCAGCCAAAATGCTGAGTTTCAGCTCCCAGTGTTTCTCTTTGTCTCAGCGCTTTTCTTATGTGTTCGTTTGCTTTTTACTGAGCAACTTTGTTTCATTAGTCTGAACTCGGAAACAAATTTTAAACCCTGTTATTTACCAGATCGAGACTCGGTCTTGCAAAATTCCTATTCTGTTTCATAAAATTGGTTAAATATTGATTGGGCCAAGGAAAGGCTGATTCTGTAGCCTCAAACTCTGAAGCCTCCTGCAAGATAGATGTATGAAACCAGGTTCAGTCTCTTGCTTTGTACAGGGCAAGGTTATGATCAAGTCTCCTACCTTGCAGGTGATCACACAAGTCCCTGGGCTCACTATACAAAGAGAAGGATTTGGATTTTTTTTTTTTCTTAACTTTTCTTCCCCAAGCTCCATCTTCCCTGAGACAAAGGCAGTGGAGAAAAAAAAGTCTGAAAAAAATCTCTCTATTACTGCAGAGTAGGAGGAAAAATGCTGAAACATTAACATATTTTGGAAAATAAGATTCTTTCTTTTCCTGGTTTTGGCAGGGATGGCGTTAATTTTTTCCTCTCAGTAGCTGGTATGTTTTGGATTTCGTGCCTGAAGAATGTTGATAAACACCCTGATGATATGGGTTGTTGTGAATGAGACCAAGGACACCATCCTGCTTTCCAAGTCTTGCTAATTTGCAGATGCAGGAAGCTGGGAGAAAGACAGACAGAATAATGGATCCAAACTGGCCAAAGAGAGTATTCCATGCCATAAACGTCATGCTCAGTATATAAGTGGGGGCTGGCCGGGGTGGGTATCTGCCTTCCTGGCATCCATCTTTCTCTTCAGTTTGCTGGCATCGTTCCCTCTACCTTGTTGGCTCCCTTTTTGCTCCTTTGCTTGCCGCTCGGTTTTGTTTCCGTGATCGCTGCTCGGGACGGGCTGTATCGGTCATTGGGACATTGGGTGGTGAGAAACCATCACACTTTCCAGGTAGTCTGTCCATTAAAATGCTGTGTCTAGCAGTAAACGCTGTACAACATGGAGTTACATTCTCATTTGGAGCAGTCTTCCAGTACATTGGGTTCTTGGTAATGTGTTTATTCACTCTATCCTCATTATAGAAATAGTCAACAAAATAGATCTGTGGTCTTTCAAATCCCTGCAGAAGTCAGTCATCTCTCCAAACATATGGTCTATTTACCTTCCCAAAGAAAAATGTCTTCATAATATCAAAAACCAAAGACCCCTCTCTGCTCCAGTTCAACAGACCTGGAAATGCATTGAGTTTCTGCGGTGCATTTTGATCCCCAACTGGTATTTGCGAGCAGAAGGCCAGAGCACTAACCAGGATACATTAGGCTGTCGAGCCACCATGCTACACTGACATTATTTTTTAATGAGACAAAAAAATAACTGACCTTGTTAAGGACTTGCACCCAGAAACCGCTGGCTACTCTCCAGCCAGAAGAGCACTTTAGGAGCAAGTGTGCCATGCTTAGGACCAGTGAACAAGTGATTTTCCTTCGCCGCTGTTACAGATTCATCAGTGATGACTCCTTGTTCCCCAGAGATTTCTGTTTGCACTGTATACTGTTCTGTCCTTGGTTGCAGCATTCTGCACCTATGGTAGGAGAACTGATGCTGAAGTACTTGAAAACAATCCCTCTTCTCTTCCTAAAAAAAACCCCCATTTTATAAATGTTATTAATCACAGAAATGTGTGTTGCTGTCAGCTTACTTTCTGATGTTGGAGGTGCAGCGCTAGCAGTCTACAACATGAGAGAAAGGGGTAATATGTCATAACTTTGCTCAGCAAATCCTCCATTGTAGTTAGAACTGTAATAAGGGGAGTGAAACAACATCATCACCTGTAAAAAATACTGGGGAGGTTAAAACAAGGGAAAATGCGCTTAGATTGCACACAAAAAAAATGTGTTCTCTGAAGCACACTTTTACCACAGCTTACTTACAAACCTGTAAGAAAATACACTTCTCAGTACAAATGAGTCCTGTAATAATATCAGAACCCAATCAAATCCTGCTTTATTAGGTGTCTGATAATTAAAGTGATGTTCTTTCTTTCCTTCCTCTTTTTGTATTCCTCACTATCACCATATTGGAATAGCTCTATTTGATGTGGCAGCTTCTTTCTTTACGTAAGACACAGGGCAGTGGTCGTAGAAAATCCATACTGCGTGTGGTTAACTGTAAGATGATGTTCAGCTCTCAACCAGCTATTTGTTTTTTGTTTTTTTTTTTGTTTAGCAAGTTCTTTCAACCTAAATAATGTGGGCTGCAAGTGAAACTGCACATATTCCCAGAGCCCAAATAATCAAGCATGTAGAGATTCTGACATTGGAAAGTCACTAAATCAGGCTGTTAGGCTTAAATATTTTGTGTAAGGCAGTGACAAATGAAAGCATTGAACACTGTTTTTTGAAAACAAGTTCAGTACTTATCGAAATATTGCAGAGTCTGTAAAACTGTTGTGTTACTAACCTTCCAGTACAGATTACTTCTCTAAAAATACCCTTCCTTTCTGCTTAAAGGTCTATTCTCTTTTTCTTTTTTTTTGCTAAATTAACCTCAAAATGTAATTCATCTCCTAGTAAACTTCTTGAAAGTGTAATTTCTCCCAGTTTTCATACACTTTTTTCCCATAATACTACTAAAAAGAACTAACATTGTCAAGTATTTATTTTAATTTTTTTTTGCATCCCACACGCACATATACCCCATGAAACTCTGCCCACGGTACTGACAATCAACCTGACAACATAATCAGTTGAATTTTACCCAGTGACTGTTTCTTAGGTAACCAAACACAGACGCAGAGATGAATTGCACAATACAGAAATAAACCTCAAATTGATGTGTGGCACTTCCATTATTTTTCAGTAAAGTCTGAAAATGTTATGAAGGCTCAGTGCAAAGGTGAAGCGTGTCTGGTGCACAGATTGTGAATGTACTGCTTCTGCTGGGAGTGAAATATCACCAGCAGGTCTGATGTGAGTCCCTAAAATAGGACTCCATCGTTTGAGGTGTAGGTGATGCGTAAGCCCTGTGCCAAAGCTTTGTAGTAGGACCCATTTGATGGTTGAGGAGGTAAGACCAGAAGGATTGCATCTCTTCTGAAGCTTTTGTTTTCGCTTGATGGTTTTGTTACTCCTTCCTATTTATATTCTAAAATGTTTTCTTAGAGTAATAAATCTCTTTGAGGTTAATTTTTAGGAAACAAGGTAAAATAAGTGAAGTGTTGCTTAACACAGTGAATAGACTCTCTTTAAAGGGTTTGTTCAGAATAATCTCTAGACCAAATGGCTTCTTTAATTTCTCTGTTTTTTTTTTTTTTCCCTTATAAAAGATGGTTGCTGATATAACAAACTTGCCTGGGGAAGACATTCCTTTGCTAGAGCTCTACACATTCATGGTCTCCACTGAAATCAGGGGTGAAAGAGAAATTAGAATATGCCATCAGGATGATGTTTCATTGCTGTAATTAGTTAAAATGTACTCGTTCTTTTGTAACTGTTCTATTAGAGTAGATGGCTTCTTTTATAATTTGAGGTTTTAACTTGATAATTTACTTCAGGGCTAATATACTACCTACAAACAAAATACAGATTGTGTTTGTCAAGCTACTGTTCCAGAAGTCTACCAGCACAAGATAGCTTTTGCTGCTGGCCACAAATGCAACTGCCTTTTTGCTACATTACAGAAAAGCAAATAAATCTATGTTTTAAACCAATTAGTTATTTGCCTAAGGAAATATGTAAATTAATGACTAGCGAAGGACTGTAGTAACTGTTCTAGTGAACAGGAACATTTTTGGTAGTAGAGACCTACTAGAAAGGTGGAATGAGCGACCACTTAATGGAGTTCAGTAGAATTGACTGGATGGAGCTGTAGGAGTATGGAAAGGTGTGTATGGACAGCAAGGGATAACACTGACAGCATCCGAGAGTGTCAGGGTCTCCAAGATGTTATTAAATGTCTACCGATATTGAAGAACAGAGCACTTCAGATGGATGTAGGGAGTGGGAAGTGGGCAGGGAGGGTAACTGGGTTAAAGACTTGGATGTGGCAGCTTGGTTTAGCTGCCTACCTGACTTGGTATATACTTCAGCTGCTGCACTGACTTGGGCTCTGATGAGTGCAGAAAAAAGGTGACTTGGAGGAGAGGTGCAAGACCACACCTCCTTTCTCCTTAGCAATCCAGAAAAATGTAGTCGCCTCCTTCAAAAAGTTTGGACAATTCTGTGTTGCCATATGAAAAAAAACAAACCACAAATGCCTATACAGACACCTGCACATGAGAAATGATTCTTGAAAGAGAATGTTACCAGCTGGAATTAAATATCCAGCTATTGCTGAGATTTTATAGCTTCATTTCTTTCTGTTTATTTTCATGGTGAGAGACCCTCACTTTTCTTTTTCTCATCTCAGCTCAATATCCATAGCTGACCAGAAGGAAATCTGATTGCTGCTTTTTATTCAACCAGAACTGATTTTTTTTTTATGTTTGGGATGTTTTTCTTCCCCAGCTGGCCTTTCTGACCTATCTTTTTATTTTCCTTTTTGATGGTTATACTTGTAAGTAAGTTTAGGTTGCCCTGAACTGTGAGCATTTAGCTTGACTGATACCCAAATTGGAGCACTTACAGCAAAAATATAAAGGTGCTATAAACATTTTAAATTGCCTTTGACGATGAAAAGTGTTTTGAAATTATTCCACTGCTTCAGATCTTTTATGTGTACTTCATTCTGAACCTTCTTAGAGAGGGCATTGAACTGTAACATCCAGATTTCCATAAGACTTCTTTTGTGACACTACAAATTCTTTAGGTAGTTTTTGTTTCCAAATAGTAATGAAAATCAAGTAGAAAGTTAAGAGAATAAAACATAGCTTTAAGAGTTTCAGAGCAAGAAAAAGGATAGCTTCTATTGTTTTATCAGTGACATATCCTGAGAGAAGATCAACATCTTTGTCTAGAAGCACTGCAAAATCCTTCCCTGAAAGAAATCCAGGGATATTAGTGAATGAATACACCCTTCCATTCCTGAACCCCAGAGAACTCAGTGTTGACACTTATCTTTTCTTCTCTAAGAAAAGTTTCTGTATTAATGTATTGCCAGAGGTTTTTTGAAGACACAAAGAATGTTGCTGCTGGTTTGGTTTTAATGCATGAATTATCAGTCAGGCATAAATCCTTTAAATATGTGCTTGTCCATAACTTCCTGAGATCTGTAGCGTTGCTCTGTTACCTGAGAAAGCTCTTGTGGACCAGGTGACGAAAAAAAATTCTAACTGTGAAGCATAAATACTCTTACAGGACACTCGATGGATCCAGAGGCTGTAATGAGGAATAAAGGAAGAAAAGGAGAACAAAGAAATGTGTGCATGTAATGCTCCATCACAGGCAACTTCCAATAAATCTCCAGTTTACCATTGCTTCTGCTGTGAATTAGATTGACAGGAGAAGAGCTTTGTGCAAGCAAGAGACTCAACTTGAAGTGTGTGCTAGAGAGGCAAATCTGAATTTAAGCTGAAACACATTCGGGACATTTTTGTCAGTTGATTTACTTCTCTAACTGGCAAGGAAATAAGCAGGATAAATACCATGGAGAGGCTAATTAAGCTGTATTCTCCCTGGGAAAACAATTTCATACCATGTACCAGGTGGTTAGGACAGTTATAAACTCAAAAGAGCAGAAGAACAAAATGTAATGTTAGGAAGAAAGACAGTGGAAAACGTGTTGTATGTTTATACAAGAAGTCCAGGGATTTGTATACAAATGTGCTGTGCCATTTTAGAATGATTTGGTCCTTGCGTGGTTTTGTTGCGTGGTTGTGTGTGTACCTTGGCTGCTTGCTTAGCTGAAATAGACTCTCTACTACTCCTCTAATGTGAAAAGAACGTTTTCTCCTCATTCTGGATCTGATTTCCTAATCTTATTAATTTTCTTCTCTATTTTATGAGTGCTAAGGTAGAGACTTGAAGTAGGAAGGAGAGGAATTGACGAGAGGACTGGAAGAAGACTCCGTTGTTGGAGTGTGAGGAGTTAGAAGCCTGACAAAGTTATGTGGCTACAACAAAAATACAACACTAACTCATCAGATGTGCTATGTATTTCAGATGTGTGTATGTCTTGTCAATGTCCTAAGAAATACTTTATTGTAGGAGTTCATCCCAAAGGAGTCTTGGAGGGAGGTCTGGGTTTATTCTTAACTTAGAACAAAGGAACAAATATTGCACCAAAACATTTTGCCATCTCTGAAATGCACCAAGCAACTCCTGAGTGAAAAATTGTGGTTCTGTGGTGCCATGTTCACTTTTACAATGGAATAAAAAAAAAAAAGCCTTGATCCACTGAGTGAATATATTTATAATTCAAACCAGAAGCTGAATGCAGATTTGGAGATCTGCTGCTATTTCTGCCATTATAAAGCAAGGTTCTGCCTGCTGTAAGCACACAAGTAAATTGCACTTTACTATAAAAGCAGATGTTTGCCTCAAATTTATAGAACAAGATTTCCCTTTTTAGTGGTACTTTATAAGATCTAATAAGATAATTAATGATCTAACACAAGTTTGTAGAAAGCCTGAATTCAAAGTGCTTGGAATTGCAGTGGGAACAAACCTACGGCATTCTGGTTGTGGTCTTCTGGTGTAGTGCATATAGGTTAAAATGCTGTCTTTGCGCAAAAACTCTGTGGTATCCTAGCATGAGTTTCCAAGTTCCAAGTAAATTAGGTCAGTTTTCCTATGGTTCCCATTTAAAACAAAAATAAAGTATGTTGTGCAGTTCTTAGACATAAAAATCAAATGTAACACTTCAGAAAAATTATAAGGCAAAAATGTGCTATGTCAAAATGAAGTAGTTAATTTGGGCAGAAACAGCACTTAAAAAATATAGCCTTTCTTTTGGTTGTCCTAATTAGATGTTTTTATAATGACAGATTAAAACCATTGCAAAAGTAAAACACAAATGATGTTTTATAACCTGCTTAGTATTTCAGCAAAAGATTTTGTCTGTGGAAGCCAATGAATCATAGACTGCTGCACATAGAATGTAGCAATAACTTTTTTTAAGATGCACTGACATTCTCATTGTTATTACTTTTAAATAAATATGCAGTACTGGAAGACATTTCAGGTGTTACTGAACATTACTGCTTGGGCTAATTGTTTGTGTTCTCTTTATGCAAGGAGCAAGGGGTTGTAAGAAAGAAATGCTGTGAGAAATGTACGGCGAATGAATGTACAACACAACAATGCATTTGTAGAAAACTAGGTCATGATAATTAGAGGTACATGGGAAAAGTCTGTAATGTGTATTGGTATTTGAACACTTGCAAATAGTTAATATGGAAAAATTCGCCTGATCTGGAATGAAATATTCTTTGCTTAGATCTTTTTTCTAAAATTAATGTAGCTAAATGTAGTCACAAAACACTGTGTCAAAACAAGAAAACAGAAATTCTTCATTTTTAAAAAGTTAAATATTTGGAGTTCTCTTATCCTGTTCTTTTTTTTTCCCCAGTAAAAACTCTGCCAAATTTAAGCTTCTTTCACAGAGTGCAAGACATCTGTTATTTTTTCAGCAAATGAATTATTCATCTTAAAGATTTTTCCTCCAGCTAATCATACAAATGACCAGAACAGACCATTTGCCTTAGAGCTTCTAACTGTAGAAGTTACATTTCTGATTATGCTTCCAGCGATAGAGTAAGTAGCTTCAGACCTTGGATTTTGTGAAATTCTAGCCTTGCCTATAATGTCCCTTGTATTTGGAGGAATGAGAAATTAATTATTTTTGTGACAGACAATTGGATTAGCAACCAGTTTTTGTTGTAGTTCCAGACTTCTACAAAGCTTTCTGGAATTCAGGTTGTAGTGGGTTACTGTGAGGTCTCACACACAAGTCCTTCCCTAGCTATGTACCTCTGTATTAGTGATCTTGGCTTTGCCTCATTTCTCTCAGGACAAGCAACTGTGGAAAAATTTCAGTCCCACATTGTATCATTGCAATGTAAAATGTTACACTCTCACCTTGTTAGCAAGTGGAAGGGTGAGGGTTTCTCTGGATTGTATTTGCTACCAATGTGCTTCTCTGAAGCTAAGGATGGGACAGGCACATGCCACTTAAACCTGCATCTTTCACATGTATTCCTTTCAACTATTTTAGAGATTCTATTGTAGCCATATAAGAGAAAAATCTTGCATTGATCCTTGCAGGCATCACCAGTTTCAATCCTGCTTTCCACCAGTCCAGCATAAGAAAGTGGCTGGATGGAAGATATCCAAAAATCTGAACATTGGTTTCCATGGAAGGCTTGTAATATCCAACTGCTTTTGGCTGAATCTAATGGCATATTTGTGTTTGAAAAAAATCAATGAATTTTATGAACTGAAAAGAGAGATCCACTGCAACCAGTTTTGTTACTTTTAAGGATGCCTTATGCAATTCTTCGTGACACAGAAATCAGGCTACAGAAACCATCCCACACATTCCTGCAAAACAAGATTTAGCATTGTAAACCTCACCGGAGCAACTCAAGGAGAGGTACAATGATAGAGAACAAAGGAGAGCTGTGAGAAACAGCCTACCACTAATCAGCCTAGAAGGCCAATAAGATCTGATAGGTTTCAGCAATAAAACTACTCTACACCTCCCAGTGGATTTTCATACAATAGAAATCAAAAGGGCACATTAGTCATGCGACAAGAGAGACACCAAGGGAAAACGTCCTGCTCTCATACTTTAAACAGCTTTCTTCTTCAGATAAAATAGCCATCATGCAAGGTTCATAAAGAATAAAACTTTTCACTCTTTGTTGAGGGCCAGTCCAAGGTCTATGCAACATTTAAGTCATACTATTATGAGGCCATAAACGGGGCACTGGTTGTAAATTATTTCTTATTGCTATTATTGCCTTTGAGACACCGTAATACATAATGATCTATCATCCACGTTTATAAAATGCTTCTACTGGAATAGGCAGACCTTAGTTCCTTTTTGGAATAGTCCTGCTGACTTCAGTCATGTCTATAGTTACATCAAAGATTCTATTTGCTTTTTGCTCCACATTTCTGCACTTTGTTAGATTGTGTGGGACCTCTGATCATAGAGGGGGAAAGATAAAGTGGGAAACACATGGAGTCGTTCCCTTTTTCCCCGCAGCTATATGCGCTGTACCTTGGTTAAGGCAGCGTCACCAGCAGAGTCCTCCCAACGCGTAGTGCCTTTGTGCTGGAGCATACAGTCACTTGAGGATGTTCATTAGAAAGCTTTATGAAGCTCAGGCTGTGCGAACAGTTATGCTCAACACGAGCTAATGGATTGTTCCATTCCAAAAAGCAAAGCCACTAACTCCTCTTCCATATAAGCATCTCTCCCTCAGGTGTCTTGTAGAGGCTCCTCTCCCAAATACAGTGGGCGTACAGGAGACCTGTTGTTAAGGCTCTTCCTGTCCTGCTTTCTGGGAAGTGGCAGGGCAGGATTCAGAGATGCACATTCTTTGGCCTAAGACTAGAATTTATTTTCCTTTGAATTATTTTGTTCCTCGACTCTCCAGCTGTTCCTGTACTGCAATACTGTGTATAACTAGTTGTGTGTAATATAACCATATACAAAGCGCAATGGAGTAGCGTTATGAAATTATATCAAGGGTACTTAAGCTTTTGTTAGGTGCATGCAGAATATTATTTGTTCCTCAAAGAAAGAATTTAATGTTGTGTTAATCATTATGAGCAAGTCCCGTGATTACTCGAATCCTGTTTTAATTTGAAATTTAAAACTTCTCAAATATATGCTAGGATTATTAATATGAAACTGCCCCAAATCTCTTGTTTTGTTTCATATGAGAAGCGTCAAAACTTATGTAAGGACAGTTCGTCTGTTGAGCAAAATTTCAATTTTGTAGAACTAAGTGCAATATGACACACTTAAGACTGTAACTGCTGTCCTCAAAACTTCCAAAAGAGAACAGCCTATTTTTATATTTAGTTCAATTAAAAAAAAAAAAAAAAAAGAAACAGAATTTTATCCTGGTGAAATTAGTTATTTTTTTAGTGCCTTTTATGAAGACAAAACGTATACATTATCTGATTTGTTCCGATGATAATAAACTGGCACTAAATGTCTGAAAAAAAGGGATTGTATCTTTATGTCCGTTACTGGTAAATCATAGTTAATAATTTTTAATTTGGGATGGGACTGTAAGTACTAAAGACAGTGCTGAATCACAGTACTTATTTAGAAATGTTGCCTTTTTTTCCTAAATACAAGCAATTAAAGTCTCTGTCTCCACCAAATAACCTTGACTTCTGAGACAACGTAGGCATATTCTCCATATATGTGTTTAATTGCATATTTATATATTCTATTTAAGGAGCCTCATGACATTTATAAAGAAGAATTTCCAGCAACTGCTAAACATACCTTAACAGCCAATTAATGATTAACTATGAGTAGCCCTTACCTAGTAAATTCCCAACAACAAAAATTTCATTTACCATCTGTAACCAGATCTATGCCTCACAATAGCAGTTTCTTTGGTGAGTAGTGAAGAGTGGACAGCAAAAGCATCTCCAGACTCTTTGCAGATATTTTCTTTACTGGAGTCTGGAATTTCTGGAGAAAAGTCAATGAGCTCTCAGGCATACCAGACTTATCTGAAACAGGAGCAGCAAACTTCAAAGCTAAATAGAAGCTGAGAACAAATTGCATGTTTGAATGGATATGTTAGCCAGCCAGAGCTTCTGAGAGAAAAAAAAAGGTAACTGAGTAATTAAGTAAAGGGAAGGATGGTGAGGTTAGGGTTAAGTAATTATTTGTGCAGGAAAGAGAAACATTATCTCCTATGGAACACTGAAGGGATTGTGGGGAAAGGACCACGATAGGGGAGATTATAATTTTCCATAACAGTAGTATCTCTCCTGAGCCCATGGTTTTGGTATCCAACAGAAGCTGAAAACTTCTTGTGTATCTGACAGCTTGTCTATTTTTCGGTGGCATTAGTCGATCTAAGAAAAGATATTCCCTCCCCCTGCAAATTTTTACTCAATCCTGTCCTGAGGCTGTGATGGCTGCAAGGCCGTTATCAGTAAGAACAGACATATCGTTCTGCCCACATGGAAGGTTGGCACATTCTTCTCGTGCCTCTCCCGAGACGCTGACCGCGCAGCACAAACTCGCCCCGTGTTAGCCTTCATGCTGTGCATCTTCACATTGCAGCTGGCTGGACTTTTGAGCACGTCCCAAGGAGGATGTCCATGCCCCATCGGACTGTGGTGCCCGGTGTCAGTGTAATGCTAAGGGTGTGCACATTCCTCAGGACTGGGCACAGAGAGACAGACCTATAGACAGGCTCTCCTACAGGCCTATTTACAAGCTATTACCCATTAAAAAAAAAACCCACCATGAAATAAACCCCAACACATTGACTTTGATGCATATTTTCCTCCTAGGGAAGAACTTAGGCTGTTTTATAAGTACTTTTCCATCTTATTCCATATTGCATATAAAATTGGAAACGTGTTTTTCAGTCAGTCCTTCACAACATGTCATTAATTGTTGGAAGTGAAGTAGCATTTTCTTTTGTCGAGTGAAGAAGGCAAATGTCATTTAGCCCCAGGATGCTTGTGCTAAGTGCAAGATGTAGAGCAAAAACATGATCTCTGCTGCCAGGAGCTCACCGCAAAGTGTTGTATTTTCAAAACTTGTGTCTTGCTGGTATAGACATTATGTGAATATCATTGTGTACACGTGAGACTAGATGGAATAAGAGATAAGACTGTCCTGGCTATAGCCATGTCTTAGCTTAAAAATAAAATTGTTATATTGATTTGCTCCCACAGGAAAAATGTACATCATTTTTGAAGTATTCCTAGTGAATACTCTATAAATCTCATTCTTTTGTTCTTTTTGTCTGCCCCTAGGCAGACACAGAAATCAATGGTTTTCATCATTCCGATGTTGTATAATTTCATAATTCATGATGTATGATTTATTCAAATACACGTGTAACTTTTGTTTATCAACTTGAATGCAAACAAAACTAATCACTCTTGTCACTTTTATCTTCATCGTAAGCTGGTTGAGCCATACATAGAAAGCCATTTAGAAATACTGTGGGTGTTTGTAGTCTTTTGAATTCTATTAGACGTGCCAAGTTATAATTTAACTGTCCTGTGCTGCACAGGCCTGTTCTGCCAATCCCTCTTGACCAAAAATCCCGATGCACACTGAGTGTTCACTTCAGTTCACTAAGAAGTTTTGCCCAAGTGCAGGTAACACATGCTTGTTTGAGCAAACCCTTTTATTACTCTGTGACAACATGTGAAGTATCCTGGTGTTTCAATGCCATTTAGTGCTCTGCAGCCTGTTGCATGATTTATAACTAGTGTTTTTAATGTATTTAATCTTATCTAACACTTATTTGCATGTTCTGGGCAATATCCAGCGAGCATATAATTAATTCTTGGTGTGTAACTAATTCTCACTAGGTCTGTAGGAATTATTTCGGGGGAATTGAGGTAAAAAGAAGGGAGAACCCACACAAGAAGGTTTCACCAAAAGAACCTCAGGATTCAGTGGTGGATACTATACATGGAGTTAGGCCAGCAAAAAGGGAAGGAAGGCTTTTTTGGTGGTGGGGGGGCGGCGGGGGGGATTAGGATACAGTTTGTGATTGGATGAGTTCAGGGCATTTTTGCATTTTGGAATAACTAAGGCAATTGAACCCAGAACATTTTAAAATTGCTCTCTCCACAACTGATGTATTTGTATTTGGTCCCATGGAACAACCTCAGTGTCAGTAATGTGCTACTGTAGCCAACGAGTTTAGATTTGGAGCTTTGTTCACCCTGCCCCTGACTCTGTCTAGCAGAATCATCCTGGGTTGCTGTTTTATTTATCTGTTACTTAGTCGGAAAGTTGAAAGGTCTAACTTTCATATTTAAGTAGAACAAAAGCGGATGTTGATGCATACCCTTCACTCTCTCAGCTCCCCCCTTTGCAGAATCTGTTTTCTGTCCAGTGTTAGCAATATCTTACTATATATTATGTATGCATGCATCAGCCTTTTGTGAATGTAATTGATAAAGCAATTTTTACCTAATAATCACAATATCCATTACTATTTTACTGTGGTATGTTTACTTTAAACATCTGTCACAGATAAGCAACTGTCTCTGATAAGATAATCACAGTTCTTAAGTACTTTTTCTTATAAGGTATTTTACTTATTCCTTTCATTGACGGTAGTTCTTGTGCAATTTTTTATTTTGACAAAGGTGGGGCAATTTATAGTCCTCAAATAAGAAGAAAGATTGATGCTATTCAGTTATATATAACATTATTAATCAAAAAAAAAAGTCATTAATATATCCATATCTTACTTGTATTTTCCTTGCCATATTCTGCTGTTGCTTCTACTGCCATTGAATTCTACTCCCAGCGACGGTAATGGTAAATGATGCAGGATTACACGAGACAGTACCCTCTGGCATCCCAGAACTCTCAGAAGGCCAGTGAAGGGAAGATGTTTAGGATGTCACGGACCTGGTCAGCATATGGTTCAGTTACTGCTCTGAACTCGTGCAGGAACTGCGCTGTGACTGACCCGCCTCAGGAGGCCCACCGCATGCCAAAGGCACGGAGCTGGGTGTCACGTAGCTCCGTGGGAGCCCCTCTTCTTAGGGCTGCACCCGCAAATCCCAGGCATGGGGGGAGGGCAGGGAATGGGGAGGGGAGGAGGGAGAAACCTGAGTGTCTTCATGTGTCAGCTCTCTCTCTCCCCAGCTTCCTGCTCAACTCTGCTCATCACAGCACCTTTGCAATTCTACTGGGTGCTTCCGTTCCTGTTGCAGCATCAGATTTTTTAAAAATGGGATAGTGTTTCAGGTCCTTGAATGAAATGCAACAAAAAATGTTGCCTTCTATAATACCATTTTTGACTGGCAACAGTTTCCTCTAGGCTTAAAATTTAATGAAGTACTTGGTAAAATTAAATGCATTTATGAGAGAAAATAACATTGTATCTAATGCAAACATTGTGCCAATTTTTCCACAAACAGAATAGAAATATTTTATTACTGTGACTACGGAAAATATAATATTTGCTCCATTTGTTTTCAAATCCTTGGCAAAACAAAAACAGAAACAGAAGATTAACCTGGGAATGGAGTGGTGCTGCATGCTCCCCTTAATCTGCTTAAAATCAATTACATGATGTCTTCCAGTATGTAGCAACCACTGCTGCTATTGAAATGCGTGAGAGACCCGTTCGGGTCTGTGGTACCAAGACCATGACAAGAACAGTAATTGAAGGCTGATTTTGTGCCTTCACTGTAATACTTAAATGATATTGCTCTGACCATTTAGATGTAGTAATAATGATAGTTTTAAAGATATTCCAGGTTAGGGCCAAAATTTGTAGCTGGTGGGATCCCATCAAATACTTTTACAGGTCTTTATGTTTGAGCTTGGCCTTATGGCACGTGCAGCAGTGGAAAAGCAGATGTACTAATAAGTATTATCATGTGGCTCTTGTTCATTGCAACATTTTTTTTTTCATCTCTTCATTCATACTTGTTTGTTGCAGAGGTGGTCTGCAGGGCTTCCTTCTATGTGCTGCCCAATATTGAATAATCCAATGTGTGATCACTGCACACAGGTTGACTATGGTAGTTTCACTTGTTTCACTCATAGACTGACAGGAAACGTTCTCTGTGCTGCACAGCTTTTCATTTTCTAACACTCTGGGGAGGACTTCACCTTGAACCAGGCTCTAAGTTTTGGTAAACAGATGTAACTACCTGACTCCTGTAATAAGACATTGAAGTTTAAATAGAAACTGCTTATTTTCATAGTCTTTGTTGAAAATGAGTGTGCTTTCTTTTCAATTTTGTATCTATCTAGTTATAAACTTTAAAAGGTAAGTAGTTTTATAGTAAGATTTTTCTTTATCTGTTTTCAGTTTCAGGATATAGAAAGGGATAGTAAGGAGCACTTAAAGCACTTGAACAAACTGAAAAAAAATTGAGTTTCCTGTTTGAAAATGTTATGGCACAGTAGAATATTTGATTTTTTTTTTTTTTAATAGCACAGGCTAAAATTAATATTTGTATAGCCTTTCATTTTCATTGTGCCAAATACATTGCTGCTTATATACACTAGGTTGTGTGTGTGTATGTATGTTTATATGAATGTATATATATTGCATAGTTAACAGCATATCTAGAGAGATGTAGAAAGATACTTGAAAGGAACAAAATCATATCCTTGATGTTTTTCTGGAGAAGGCAGAGGTGGGTTGAGTGGGCTGTCACTAGGTAGAAAGTTAGAAGAGAGAATAAACTAATAATTTGGTATTGTGGTAATAAAGTTATTGTATGGGTGGCTCGGGATAAAGGAGAGGTGGTGAGTGGAGCAGAAGGCCACACAGTTGAGGTGTGAATGGGGAGCACTTTCTTGTTCGGAGTGTGGGTGGCTCCTACTCTGCCTGTTGGTATGGCCCCAGGAAGGAGCCTGTCCACATGCCCAGGCCTGGGAGCACCCTCCTGTGTCCTTTCTTCATCCGGTGCAACCCTTCATCAGGCTTTTCCCAGGGCCACCTCACCAGGGGTTTATCATGCTCTGTGGGTACAGGAGAGACCTGTCTGTCTGAAGTACTGCCTCTATACTGTTAGTCAGTCCAAGTTTTGTCATTCCATTAAGTGGAAGAAGAATCATGGCTGTTCAGAAGATGGGTTAATGCACAGGAACTGAAACCAGAGCTTTTGAATTACCGTAAGATGTAAGTCTGGGCTTCAGAAGATTTGGTTTCAGCACATGTATCTTCGTGTGTTGCCTTAGGCAATTTATTTCAGTGCTCGTCATCCTGTCTCTCACTTTTGTCAAATGGAAATAACACATTTTTTCATATTTGCATCTCATCCTTTGCTTTGTCATAATAGTCTTGGTGACTTTCTCATCCTATGTTAAAGAATAATCTCTACAGCATAATTTGAATGTCATCTTTGTCTTCAGACCATAATAATTGTTGTGGTACTTCAGTAATAATTTCTGTCTCTGCAATTTTGGTATTTGCATACGACTTCTTTACCTTAACCTTCCTTATTAAGCTTTGCAAATAAATTTTGTGGTAGAATAAACTCTGTAAGGCAAATGTGTAATGGATTTTTGGAGGTCTAAACAAATCAAATGTTGTGACTCTGAATTGTAACATGAACAACTTTTTTTTTGCCTATTTCATTTTATTTTTCTTCTGTTGACTAATTCAGAGGACATTTGTTCTTTAGTAGTTTTCCGAATTTAAAACAAAATGATTTCTAATGCTACATTAAAATTGTTTAGTAAGAGTGCCACACATACTTCCCCTTGGAAAACAGCTCAATTATCATTTTGCTTGCTAGTGTTCTTGAGAGTATATAGCTAAGATTTAACTGTTTTAATCAGATGCTGCATTTATCAAATCCATAATGCAAGCTCTATTTAAAAAAATATATATTTTACCATGACTTTACTGTAAATGTAAGTGTAAATTTAAAATAGTTCATTCTAAATATAATGGATCTATAAAAATAGAAGCAAATTCACTGTAGCATTTTTTCAGCCCGTAGGACATGACTTGCATTGGGAGTGCTGTGTCCTGTTTGGGGCTGCCCAGTACAAGGAGGATTTTGATATAACTGAGTGAGTCCAGCTGAGAGTAACCAAGGTAGTCGGGAATCTCAAAGGTCTAAGGAGAACCTTGTTCAGCCTTAAGAACATAACTTAAAGGAGGCTGTATTGCTGCCTTCAGCTACCTGAAGTGAAGAGAAGACAGAGCCAGGCTCTTTCTGGAAATGCTCAGTGGTAGGGAGAAAAAGGCAATGGACGTGGGAATTTCTGATTATATTTCAGAAAAAAATATTTCCAGTATGAGGGTGACCATGTACTGGAAGAGGTTTCCCAGAGAGGTGGTGGTATTTCCGTCCTGCAAGGGTCGCATCCCTGAGCAACCTGATCAGTCGAGTGGCCCTGCTTTGAGGATGAGGTTGGACTAAGTCACCTCTGGAGGCCCTTTCAGGCTCTCTGATTCTGTGATACATATATAAAATAGCAAATATAAAATAAAATTACTTGAGTTCAGTGATGTAATAAAAGAATAATTTCATAATTTTTTTTTTTAAGCCAGAATAAATGGAATAAAAAAAAACAACAACAGGGAAGCTGTTTGTTATGGAGATTGTTTTAAGTAGGTCATAGAATCAGAGTTAATTATAACTCAAAGTAGAGTTTATCCTTGAGTACCAACATTTACGGACAAGAGTAGCAGAAACATCTGGAATTCTCCCTGGAACTCCAAACATAGTGTCTTACCCATCATGTGCAGAATGACTGGTTAATAAAGAATGATATATCTCTGGGCACTTAAAACCTGTATTTAAGCATACAGTTTTGAGAACCTCAGTCAAAGATTGCTGTTCTTTTTTAAAATGAGTTTCCTGGCACTCTCATCTTTCTTCTGCAGCAAGCTGTTTCTTGAATGTAAAAGGCTGTCTTTGATATAATGTGATGGTGTAGGACTGTCGACTGAAAAATATTGGAGCTCTTTATACATTCTTCAAAATTTCATAGCCATTATACGTTCAAAATATTCTTTTATCAACTACCCATGTAATGGTATTAGTTATCTGTACAGTGATAGATGGATGTGCAAATCTGTATTGTAAGCATCCTTGTGAAATTTCATTTTGAGACAAGTATTTGTAGAATACTCAACATAGAAATAACATTATTTAAAAAAGATGAATGTAGAAAAGCAGCAATCTTTGATATGAGCAAAACTGCACCCTAAATGTGCTTTACAGTACATTTTAACTCTTTCAGCATTTTGTTTGAAATATAAAATATTAACTGGTAGCTAAACAGATTTTATAGCCCAATTCCATTATTTAAATCACTGTGGGCTATGACGTTGAAAGCTACAATTCTGCCTGGAATCAAATTGTAAGGATGAGTTATAATTCCCTAATGGAAACACTGCCTAACCTCAGAGTACGTAGATGCAGGTGGTGCGGTGTAATGCATTAGCGAACGTGTTACAGATAAATAGGAATGAAGTATGACAGGGCAGTCTCAAAGATCAGCTCAGAAAAGATCTCAGCTGTGAAGTGTCCCAGAAAGAGCTAATTAGGGTTTTCTATCGCAAAAGGCTGAGCCATGTGCAAGCCTGTTGTACCAGGAAAGAGTGAAAGGACCGTGAGCACTTTTCTTTGTAAGAAACAGCCAATCTGTACAATGCCAATGGCATAGGAGGAATCTTCAGCTCCTCTTATTTCCAGAGGTTTGTTGGCTGGAGGCATCATTGATCTCCCACCTCTGAATCTCAGCTAGTCAGCAGCAAGGATTGGAGAGGCTCGTTGTGCTCCCTGCGGACTATGGCAGGGCGAGAGTGTTTCAGCCTGCGTCTGCAGAATCCTGCCATTCTGCAGGGATGTTCATAGGAGACAAATCCGTCCTCACCTCTGCTCTCCCACTGCCAGGGAGAATTATGTTTATCATTCCACTTACAATAGAACTTCTTAAAAATCTTTTTTTTAAGATTACAAAATACAAACACATTTTATACCTACATGAGTGGTTGTTAGGAAATAATCTGCTAAGAAGTGAAATATTATTACAATACAAATTGTATGATCATATATCAGGTTTTAAATTATTTCTGATCTAAACATAACCATTGTTAACTTTAGAATAAATATAATGGCCAGTATTTCTTATAAACTATATTTGCTTAAAAAAAAAAAAAAAAGTTGTTTTATACCAAGATGTTTATATGAAGTGAGAGAAATTTAGAAGTAAAATTAAATTCTACAGCACAGGTAGAATTAAGTTTAGCCCCCCAGCTGAGCTGGGAGCTGTACGTAACCTCAGGTCTGGCCGGTGGACGGCTGGGTTCCACGGCAGCTGTGCGCGCAGCTTCGGAGCAGGTGTCTGCAGGGCATCTCTACCGAGAGCAGTGGTGGTTTGTAATCACAGTATGCTGTGGCATTGGTGAAACTTGTTTAGCTCCAGATTAAATTATTTAACTAAGATGTTGCATGCTCCTGGCTGCTTATTATTTCAGATATAATTCTTTCCTTTCAGATTGACTTTTTGATACCTGTGTCCTGAAAAATAAAACCACTTCTTTTATTCTTGGCAATGTCAGTCACTTGACTTTACAAAACCGGCATTTTGTCCTAGTCTTTTGCAAATACTTCAAACTTTTTAAAGCTTGTAGTCGAGGGAGAGCTTTGCAACTAAGCAAGTAAATGTTCTCGTTGAGAGCTAACTGTTACTGATTCTTTTTAATGTTGCTATTCTGCAGCAGAACTGACCCAGAATGACTTAATGAAGTTAGTGCCAAGCAGATTCATTGCTCCTGTTATAGTTGTGTATATGTTATGTCCCTGCTGCCATTTACTAGAAATTTTTGTGTGCAAGCCGGTTTCAGATCTAGCAAAAGGATTTCAATTTGTTTGAAGATAAAATATTGAGCCTGAAAATTTTGTTGTAGCAGGTATCTTACTGTGGGTAGGTCAAAGACCAGTATTTGATGAATCCTCTAAAGAGTTCCTGTGAGCATCCAGATTTTCAGTTTCTCTTCCAGTATGGAGCTGGAGAATTAGCATGAACAGGAGAGAAGAAGGAGAATTGTGGGCTTCTTTAAATTTAAAAAAAAAAATATTTGTGTGTAAGACCATTGTATAAGTGTTTCCCTGGAAGCCTGACTGTTGGCTGCCTTCCAGCAAATATATAATTAATTTACACCAGTGTTAGATATAAATAGTGACAAATATCCTCATGTAGCATTGATCTGCATGTTGTTACCACCCACGTGCCAGTTGTTTCACCTCCAGGTGTTTAGCCTGGACATCTATTAAATAAGTCAACTTTGCAGCTTTATTTTTCAATATAAAAATAATCTGCTCTGTCTGATAGTGTAAGTGTAATCTTTCTGCTCTTGAACCCATCTGTTTGCCTACTTGTCCTTAAAGCATGATACAGTGATAATGGAGAAGGAAAATGGCAGAAGGTCGTTTTGGAAAAGCTGCCCCCAGAACGCAGTCATAGGTAAATGCCAGGAGGGGCACGTTGTAACCTCGAGAGGAAGACTGGAAGACTGACAGTGCAGACGAGGGGATTACGAGTTCCTTCACTCCAAAGCCACCCTTAATCTCAGCGCAGCCTACAATTTGGTTTGCATTTCCTTCTCTTTCCTTGCTCACCTTCTCTGTGTTCCTTTTTCTGGTCTTTGTCATTTCCTGCAATAAGACTGTAAATCTGTAGTAATATCTAAGTCTTATTTTTGATAACGGTAGTAGTTCTAGTTTTGACTTTCCTTGACTTTCCTGAGCACTGCTCAGCTTGGAAGAAGAAAAAAAGACAAATTGCGCACCTCAGATGCTGAAGATACTGAAAATAGGGAGAAAAAATAATTTGAGGACTGGCAAAAAGGAGCGATACCTATTAATCTGCATCAGTTCTCATGAGCAGATACAAAAAGAATATGAAATCTAGGTAATGTGAATAAATAAAAAATTTGAGGATTTTTTCAAATCAGGGTTAGTAAGACTTTAAAGACTTACAAGTGGTTGCGCTGATCAAGAAAGATGTATATAGAAGATTGTTAGTTTTTCAGACAAAATGTTAATAAGAGTTTGAACAGGGTAGCATGTGCGTGGTGGCAGGTAAGAGGAGCGTAGTTGTAACAAGGGCTGACAGCAGAAGGATCAATTTAGGGTGTTCCAAAAGAACGAGGACAAAGAGGACAAAAGGGAGAAGCAATGCAAAGTGCAGGAAACCAGCAGAATCGGAGAGCTTTGTCACACACGCATCAGCAGCATGAGAAGAGGAGCAGGAGGAGAACCAGACCTCAGGATGTGATGGTGCCAATGATGTCAATAACAGCACAAGTTGTCAGAGGTGACAGGAGGAACTGTATCATTTTAAAAAGGGAGGGAGGATTGTGAAAGATAGATGTGAAAAGTGTCTGACAGGGTGAAAAGAGAAAGCTGGTGAAGCTGAATTAAATTAGGTGATGAGTAACGGGAAATAATTCAAAGAGCAGAAGGGATTTGTAGATGTCCATAGCAAGAGAGTAATGGTACGCTGAACAGATGGAAATTTTGAAGCAGCCTTAAAAAAAAGATGTAAAAGTGAGGTGTCAATCACTGACCTTCCAGGGTCACTATGGAAAATAAAGGATCTTAATCAGACTAGAAGTGCAGAGGTCTGCAAAGGGCGAGAGGAGCCAGAAGCCATTGAGCGGTAAGGGAGGAAGGCACCCCTGTGGAGGGAAGCCAAGAGGAAAGGACGGGCACTGAACTGGCCTGGAGCTGCCAAAACACAGAAGTCCTGCGATGGCTGGGAGGAGCCAGCTGGGTGCAAGTGGCAGGAGGGGCCTGTGGCTTTGGAGGTTGTCTGCTTGGACCGGGCATTGACTACAAACTTGAATAAGGCTCTAGAGATATATTTCTGGAAAAATGTTCCTTAAGCTGTGTTTACAGAGCAGAAATGGAGTACAGTTAGTGTTATTAGACTGGCTGAAGATAGTAGTCTTCCTCTAAGCTGTGTTACAGGTTACTTCCGTTGGTGTTTCTTTCTCCTCTCTGATATACTGGTTTTGGGCTGTGTTCCTGACTCCTGATGCCAAATTATTATCTGCAATAAGCAGAAATTAGTTTTAAAAGGTGAATTGCTCTATGCATAGAATATCTTCAGCTAATAAATACTGCCTTAAATTTCTTCCGTTTTGCTTCTTTCTTCAGTTCATTTTAAGTGTCACTTCTTTACTACATCTTGACATTTAATATGAAGCATTTCATCTACCAGGAATACATCTGAGTCCTCAGCTCAAGAGTCCAATTAAGAAAATGCTCCCATGTGCATGTATTTTCCTTTATTGAACTTCAAGTTCTCTGCAATGTCATATACAAGTTTAAAATCAAGGCTTTTGTGGAAAAAAATAGTTCTAATCTAAAATATCACCTTGCCTCCTCACTGTGTTGCCCCACCCTCAAAAAAAATCAGATGAAACAAGCTGTCTTTCAGTTACTATGTTGTTCAGTTTTGGGTTAGTGCCTTTTTTTTTTAACAGGTATTTGCATAGAAATCACAAATGCTTGTATGTTGATAAAGGTGTTGATATCCTCCTGCTTTAATGCTTAAGAGGTTAAAAAGGATAATGGCAATTAAAAATGTAATGCCGCTTAATGTATTTCTAAAAAAAAAATCTTTTTTTTTTTTTCTTTTTTTTTTACTGTTTTTAAATGGATTTGATACTGGTGTAAATGACTGATGCTGAGCAGTACTGAACACAGACCAGGCTTTCTCCTCTAGAAGCTGCAGTGCAATTTAAAGATACACAGCAAGAAAGAAATAATCTATATTGTACAAACACCCATGTCACAAACTATTGATTTATCTAAAGCTGTTCAGGTCTTTTCTCAGGAGCTGGTGGTCCCATTTGTAGGGCTCTGCTTGTGATAACCTGGCTTTGTGTTCTTGTGGCTTTCTAGTGCAAAGTCATGAGGACTGAGAATGAAAACGCTCAGATCTTTTAATCTGAGAAGGTTTCATTGTAAAGAAATTGCTTATTGTGTGTGATTGTAGCAAGCGGGTGCAGCAGCTCCATAGCTAACAGGAGATGAGGTGGTTTCAGCTCCCCTGCCACGTCATGTTCTTCCAAAAGGGGAGCTCAGTGCTGGCACAGAGGTGAACCCATTGTTCCACTGTGGACACGTCAGTGCTGCCTGTGGCAGAGGACATGTGGCACTGATGGCTCCCAGTGAACACACAGTATAAACCAGTATCTTGTGTAAAAGGGTTTTGTTAAAACGCTTTGACGTAGGGAGGACTTCTGCTTGGTCTAGTATCCTAACAACTACTCCATGTGATTTGTAGACTTTTCTTCTGTTGGGAGAATTACGCTTTATATGGATCCAGTATAAGTGTGTGTGACTTTTTATGGCTGGATTAATGCAAACATTTTTCAGTAGAGGAATCTTTGTTTTCAGATGCACAAGCCAGAGAGCGTACTGCAGTCTCATTGATGTTCCCCTGAGCCAGGTGAGGTGTATAAAATGGAAATAGTAACAAGCAAGCCTGGGTTTCCAGAGAGGCTGTGGTGACTTTGTGGTATTGTGGGCTTTCTAAAGCCTTTCTAGTGGCTGCCAGTCATTTAGGGCTTCTAGAAATTTGTCTGAAGGTAGACAGCTTCATAGCACCAGAAGTTCAGAGCGTGTTTGAACAGTCTGAGATTGCAGCGATGGAGATAACAGAACGTCCTGGTTTGGCCTGGCTAATGTAGAGACCACGTAGGATATTCAAATCCAGACAAGAACGAGAGCCAGATGAATCAGAATGGGATTTCTTTTTACTTATTAGTCCCTGAGCGATAATGTAGCTGAATAAAAAGCAGTTTTCTTTCTGCAGGCCAACTCCAATTAGTCTGCTTGTGTTGGTTATATTTTTGCATACACAACTCAGCGGCCACCGTGTTGCCGGCGTGCAATTGGAAGGGCACTCTTTGACTTTCCTCTGCAGTTTGCTGTGATGGGAGTGCGCGCATTGCTGCCTGCTGGGCCGCTTCATGTAAGGCTTCTGTTCAGGAACGGTGTTAACAGTTGTTCCAGCCGTAGTGATTAATCTGACGTGCAGGAACCCTGCTTACATCGCTCTCCCTATATTATTTTGCGATGAGGAACATGTCCTGTCTGGCGTACTGGCTGTGCTCAGTCGCGTTCTCACCAGCTCTTGCCCGTACGCAGTGCACGGTGCAGCTCTTGGGAGGCTCAGGGGCTCCACTCGCCCAAGTGAGCTGGGACCTTTCCATCCATTTTCAATATCTTGAATTTTCATTAGAGTGGGAGGTGGCTTTTGTTTCTGAGTATCTGTTCACTTATGAGTCTGTCTGCTCAGACTGTAGGCAAAGATGGTTTTTTACTGCAATTTGTATAAAGCTGTGAAAACTGTGTATTTGAAGACGGGGGGAAAGAAAAGTGAAATAAGTCTAAGTCTTTTGTACATTTGGGAGCCTTAACTGATGCCTGTGAAAATGTAACATAAGGAGGCAGATGAACTTGCCTTCCTGAGACCAAGCCCTCTCTCCGCATCTGAAAGGAATCAGAGGCAGAGACGGGAGGTGGGATTTCTCTGGGAGGTGGCTGTGTGAGAGCTCGTGCGAGCAGACATGGCTTGATTTTTCCAATGAGCCTACAGGGATTACTGTCTTTTTAAACACTGAATAGGACTGCAGAGCTGTTGTTGGGTTTGAGGTTTCTCCTTGCTTCTACATGCATTCAAGTGTGGCAAACAAATTTTCCTCTGATCCCACACAGCTACGTTAGCATTTATTTGCAATATTGCAGTTGTACTGCAATTATTCTTAATGAATGAACATAAGTTGGAAATATTGCAGCATTGTGGTTAATTTCTCCCCTGAACTACCTATCTTACTGATGTTAGTGATGTCACCTAAGAATACAAGTCAAGCAGATCTTCCTAACATTAGGTGCGTGGCCACAATGTTTGTGTTGGTACCAACACAGTGTTTTTAGGTATGTGAACTACCACAGATATTATTTGATGCTTATGCATTAGAAAAATATAAGAACACTGAAACATGATTTCTTATATTTTTTCTAGCATGCAACACAAGATGGCTGATGGTAATTAGCTATTGTTACTGTACCGTGTAACTCCTTAAATACCTAAATGAAGAAAAAATAGATGAAAAATATCTATAAGAAAAAAACACTTGAACTATTCTAACTCAGCAACAGTGCAGGGGTTGATAAAGTGTCTTGATTCTCATCACTGCAGCTGTTTCTTTCTCTTCCTTCAGCGATACATGGAGTAGTGGGCATCAATTGACAGAATACATGATACTTGCTTGTGATTAATTTGAATCAGATTTACATTTGAAAGACACAAAAAATCTTGCCGAAAACTGGATGAAAGCCTCAAGATCTAGATAGACTTAAAATAGAAGAAAAAAGTAAATCTTTAAGTAGTGGAATTTGACACTATTAAAAGCTGTCAGTAAACTCCCATTGTACGTAAGAAGAGAAATTCAAATATTCAGCAGAACTGCTTAAATTATTTTTCTTGTGAGTTTCATAATACCTACCCTTTTCATTCTTTTTAATTGACTTTCAGTGAATTATCCAAAGTGAAGCCCTGGTCTGTTAAGTTTCTTGGGAATTCTGCTGTTGGTTTCTGTGACTCAGGACTGTAGTGTGTGGTTTTGGTTTAAAGATAAAACAATCAGAGAAAACTTGCTGTTTTCATTTTTGTCTCTTTAAAATTCCTCATTGGTTTTAACAGCCCCAGTCCATCTGTGAGCTTATAGAAATAGTTTCTAAAGTAAACTTGTTTGCCTTGCAGCTTCTCTCAAGTCTTTCCACTTTCATTTGAACAATTTATTTACCTTGACCTAAGGTACCTGTCATTTCTGCAAGATTCTGCTTTTGATGCTTCAAAGAAAGGAGTCTGTAGTAAATCTGTAAGAAAATAATTGTTTTTTAGAGTTTTGTTTTTGGCTAAATATATAAATTTGACATATATTTCTGCCCAGGCCTTGCCTTTCCACTAGCACAGTGCAATACAGTGATTTCTTTCTGATTGGAGCATACTTGCATTTACATAAATTTAGTTCACATTGTGATGTTGAGGCTCCTAGTATGAAACCTTAACTTTTCTGTAGCTACAAATATATTGTATTAAACCGATTGGGCCAAATTATGTCCTCATTCACATTTGAGAGATCTGCTTGATGACAGGTGACTTAGAGTACGTAACTTGTGAAAGAACTGGCTCATACTGAAAGACACAATATAAATACAGTATTGCTTTTCAGTTCTTAATGGAGCTACCAGACATGTCAGAAATTGTGTTACAGTAAAGCTACTCTGCTGGAGCCCTCCTGTGATACCATTAAGATATTATCCAAATCTTCCCAAGGAAGATTTAGAGGGGAAAAAAAAAAAAAAAAAAAGCAAGAGCCCTGCCATGATCACGTTGGTGTGCAAGACTCACATCTTCTGCAAAGTTTTCCCCGGTAACTGGAGCAGAAGAATAACCCTGCAGGGCGCTCCGGGCTGCAGGCAGACAGCTAAACCACAGAATGAGACAGAGATTTGATTGTCCCTTCTGGATGAATTTTACAATTGCGCGTATTGGGCTTTAGCAGCAACTACGTTCAACAGCCGTGGGAGACAAGAGGACTGGTAAGGAAATGGTAAAAGAGATTGAAAAAGTGTGCAGACATTTAATGTCACTGTCATTATGCGCAAAAATATCAAATTACCTACATAAAGCACAGGTTTAACACACAATAAATTATCACTGTCATTTTTTTGAACAGTGATTTAAAAGATGTTTTCCATGTATAAGCTTCAGATCTCACAATGTTTACAATATAGAATAACTTCTGTGACAAATCTAGGTAAATAACCTCTTTGGTATTGTTTGTAGTATTTGAAAATTCTAATATACTGAGTTCAAAATGGGCTGTCATTTTCATGTAAACAGGATGATTAATCCGTATTTCTCATATAGAGCACTCTATAAGATCTACTTTTCAGACGAAAATTTTCAAGCCCTGGCAGGATACCTTTATGATATTGTGTGGTGGCTGTATGTTGTGTAACTTGAAATCTCCATGGTTCTTGGAGGGTTTTTTTGTTTTCTAGGGAAAACGGATAACTAAGAGACCAATATACAACATTAATGTGTGTTATTACTGAGTATGGGGATGTAGTTGGAAATAACTAGAAAGTATGTGTCCTCAGTGTTATCTTCTTTTCTATTGCTGTTGTGAAGTCACATCAAAGAATGACCTTTTTACTTTTATCTGATGCACATTTGGGAAAAAGCCGTCTCTCATGCTGCTGTAAAGTAGGAAAGCTCATGATCCGGAGAAATACACAAAGGGGAATGTGCGAGTTCCCTCTTGAGCCCTATCCATACCCTACTGCTTTCCAGTGGATGTCATTGCGAGACAAAATGAATCATCTGGGTCAAAAATAAAGCAGCGAGAAGCCAGCAGTGCCGGAGCACAGCTTCCGACGTGTTCATTTTTGCAGAATCTTTTCAGTAAACTGACAGGCTGAATCAATTGCCTCGCAGATCACCAGCACTGCTCCAGCAGGATTGACAGCGGTCGACTCCAAAGAAACTTCCTCTGTTCCAAAAATAGCAGTGAAAATAATGTTAGTAATGTACCTACAGAGGATCACCCCACGGAAAACAACATTAATGAATGGTGAGCCTGAGCACGATGCTGGTGTGTTGAGAGCTTTGAGCGGCGCTGATGGCCCCTGTCCCTTTGCTGTGGGCCAGGAGCACTTTGAGCATCTCAAGGAGGTTTGCTAAAATCCCACTTCTGTACAGAGCGGCAGCTCAGTGCTCTGAGTCATTGCAAGGCGGCAGGTCCTGTGCTGTCTGACTTCACTCATGATAGACATTACAAGGCCTATTCGATTTTATATCTCATATCTAGAATGTAAAGAGATACAGACCTTTTATTGGCCATCTGGAATGGAGAATAATTTCCTTCCTTCGTGTCTGCATAAACTGTGGTCTATTTTGGTTTTGCCTCTGAAGTTCTGAGCATGGTAATATCTTTTTTTTTTTCTTCTGATTTTGAACAAAAGTTCATCTTCAGAAATTTATTTTTATTTTAAAATTTCACCTTAGTTCCTGCTGTTCCTTCCTTTGAAGTCATTATGCTCTTGAGTAACTGAGACCTTTCTCATCTAGCCTTTTTCCATCTGGTAGCTTTTTATAATTCACTGAAGATTTTTATAGCTGTTTGATGAATTTTGCGCATCCTCGGACTTATGTGGCAGAACACATTCTTCAGAGTGTACTTTCTGAAGTCTTCTGTATGATCCAGCTTAGCATCTCCTCCTTCCTTCAGTTTTATGAAGGTCTCTCACTCCAGCGCAGGGTTCTTTTTTTACCTCTGTGGAAGTCCTGAGACAGGCTAAAATGACAGTTCCTTGTTGAATTAACACGCTCACATTTAGTTTAGCCAAAATAATTGTCATGTCAGTTAAAAATCTCATGTAGGAAATGTCTTTTAGGGTGAAACATAATCAAAAGGCCATACTGCATGCAAGGAGCTGCTCCTGCAGTTCCTACCCTGGATGTACTCGTGAAATTAGAGGATGATGAAAATGGCATCCATCTAACTAAGCAGCAGGCAGTTTCCTTTCTGTTTGGGTATGGTTTTGCTGAACAATGAGAGGCGCCTTTGAAACATATTGTAACAGGAGTTTCCCTCTGTCCTTGAAGCAATAAAGCTTCTAATAAAGTGAAACATGCATCCATGGACGGTAAATTTTTCTTCCCATTAAAGTATTTAGGACCTTGTATTAATAACACTATCCATTTCTCACGCTATTTCATGCACTGACACCCAGGTGCACTCTATTTCCTTCCCTGAAAGCTATCTCAAAGGTGTAGTCATAGCTGTCATTTCGGATATAAATTTTCTCTGTAGAGAGACATAGAACTTTTACGCCTGGCTTCAAAATTTCCCAGCAAGGAGAAGCTTTCTTGTGGCAGCCATGTGCTATTATTCAACAGCAAGGGGAATTTCTGAGTGTGGCACCCCACTGAATAAAGGTATTTCTGCACTCAACACACTTGTCATCAATCATTTCCACAATCTACAGATTTTTTTTTTTTTTTATGCCCTGCTTCCTTTTTGTTACTTGCTAGGTATTTAGCAAAAAGAACATGACTGGATTCTGCTCTTTGTGCCTTGCCAGAAACAAGTTTTCCTGTAGGTTGATTCATAGGAATAAAACCAAACAGAAGGTTGCAAAATCTACCCACAGAATGCTCAGAAATTGTGTTCCCTGGAGGAGCCACACCTAAAATATAAAATGATTTTTTTTCCTTTCCTAGACGTTTTTGAATAGTAATTTGACAGCTATATTCTATGTTTAAACTAGAATATGATGTTATTAAAATTACAGAATATATCATAGACTATGAAATAAAGTTAAAAGCATTGCTCAGAGGCACAGCAGCTCTAGAAAAAAAAAAAACAACAGACCACATGCAGGTCTTTGTATTGGCAGTGTATAGATACAGAAATGTTGAAGCTGAAGCCCACTGAAGGGATGCTTGGATCAACTCTGAAGTCTGAGACTGGTTCAGTTTCACTGAGTCCTCCCTGTTAGTGATACGCTTGGTTTCTGCACGCCTTTAACTCTCTGGTTTTGTTTTAAACACTTCATATCCCATTCCACCTAAATCTGCTCCACTATTCTTCCAGTGAGCACCGGGACATATTTAGCTCCATTTCCATGAGTCCTTTCATTTAAATCTTAAAAATGATATTTATTTCCTGCAGCCATTAATGGCATATTCAGGGATGGCATTCTGCCCCCTGTGCGGCTGAGAGCTCCATAGACAGTTCTGTTGTATATAGTGCTCAAAACATCCTAAATTCATTTGACTTTTTATTGACGTGCTGTGTTAAATCAGGTGCAGATCCTTACTTTGCTGCTTTCTACTAAGAAAAAATCTTCCATATACATTATTCTTGTTGGAATGCACAGTCTGTTTTCAGATAAACCACCCTATTGGAGTATTTTCTATTTCTTTTGTATCAGTCTTAAGAAACATGGAGATGTTTTCAGTATTGAAGAAGCACTTCTTCCTGTATCTTTTTCCTTGGGTATGGGCTTCACTTGTGATGCTGTAAAACAAGCAGGTACAGCACACAAGTGTCAAATGAGACACAGCAACAGCTCCCAGATGATCGGGCAATTAGCCCGCACGTTGCAGACTTTACCCTTCATTTAACAATTAAACAAATTGTTCATGTGTTATCTGTTCATGATAACTTGAGAAGCGTATCTGATCAAAATGTGCTTTTGTGTTAAATATGTATTCATTGAAAATAGCCCAGATATGACAGATTTTTACTTCTTGGATCTTGTATTTTTAAAATATTATTGACTTGGTTCATTGAAGGTAATTAATTAAATATGCTGCTGAACTGCTGTAAAGTCTGTTTATTCCTGTGCACCATCAACAGAACCAGTGAGCACCTTCAATTTATTAGCAAAGAGTTAGGCAGGAGAGATTTATTTAAACATTTTTGTTTCTTCCTCTTCATATGGAAGAAGGAAGTAATGTAAAATATGAACAAGTGGTATTTTCTAGTAAATATTTAGAAATAATTTCACATTTATTTCAATCAGAATTTATCTGTGCAAAGACAGGAAAAGAACATTTCACCAGTTTCAGGGGCTGGCCATAGTTGTGGCTGTAGCAGCATATAGCTTAGAGAAACAGTGGTGCTTCCATACGACACAAGTCATCTACTTCTAGCATATCTACATCTAATATCTTTGTTTCTGTATGATAAGCATTTCTCAGAAAGGAAATACTGTGGATTTAATTGCAAAAATTATAAGCCTAGTTAAAACCACAAATCCCAAAAGAGCATGTAGATGCTCTAGTCTTTGACTTTCCCTTGAAAATTAATTGTAATGTGTTTCTTCTTATTGTTAGTATACAAAAGGCATCATTAAAAAAAATCTAAAAACCTAACAGCTCATAGTTAGGTTAAGAATTTCGTAATACTAGTAATAGGTTTGTTAACCCAAACAAAGAGTTTTTGTTTTGATACAATTAATTTTGCTCCAGGAAGTCTTGTTATTAATGTCTCGGTATTAGGAGTTAGAATAGAAGTTTGGGGTTTTTTTTTTTCCTTCTGGAAGGTATGGATGTGAATATTTTTGTGTGTTTTTTTCATTTGGAGATAATTTATATAGTTCTAAGCCTGTCAGGGACCCAGCTACTGTGGTGATCGCAATGTTAATATCTGTAAGTCTGTGGGACACTAACATGGAAGATGAAGTCACTAGACATGGAATTTGTACACGTGAAAGGAGTTGCAACCATGGATATATAGGTATGTGAAAAGGGAAGGTCAGAGCAGCAGTCAGTCACTGGATCTGGTACTATCTCCACTACTAGAAGCTGTGAAAGCAATGGCAGTAACAATGGGAACATGTCAGCATGAAGAGTGAATATGTAGGGCTGGTTCTGATGATCCTAAATGGCCAGAAAAGATGGCCCACAGGAGGAGGCTGAGACACTAAAACTAACAAAGCTCTTTTGGTAGAGTTGTTGTCAGAGATCAGTCTGTCTTATGTTACTGTGTCATTTGTCCACAAAACCATAGAAAAGGAATAGGAAAGTAGTGAAGCACTTTCTCTTACTTCACAAAAGAGTTGGTTTTGCTCATGCAAATACCAGGAGCTCTGTGCAACTATTTCGCTACCCTCAAAACTTTGATGAGACTCCTTTCCTGCTATTCGAAAGGTGAAAGTTATTTGATCTTTCTCCCTTCCTTCATAATAAAATCTACCCATCCTGTAAATAGTGACCATCTCAATCTACTCACATTTAGAGCTAATAGGACCTGTTTTGGCACACCCTCTGTTTTCGCGTCTTCCATAGTTTTAAGCGCTTTCCTTTAGAAATTGTATCAGTTAGCAAAATTGTTTGTAATACCTGGTTTTGGAGACAGGGCTGAAAGTAATTGTAGTACTTGCTGCTGCTACTAATGATACTATCAGAGCATACTAAATATTTGAACCCTGGAAGTAATACGCTAACTTAATATATGTTCTTTTTAGGATGAGAGGGGAAAAAACTAGAAGTACAGTGAGTACCTGATCTATGTCAACTTTATCTGTTTCAAACCATCTGCATATAAATAAGTATCCCTTTGGTTGCCTTTCTGTGAAGAAGCATTATGTGGCTCAGTTGGGTAAAATCTAAAGAAAAAGTAGTCCTGCTTAGGGCAGTTCTTGTGTTATGACAGCTGGGGAGAAGAGAAAACCAACCACTGATGAAGAAAATGAATGTATTGATTATTCAGTAGTGCAACAGGAAGAATATTTTTAAAATCAAATGATAGTAAGCAGTATAGACTGCTAAACCAGACATATTTTTATTATCACTCATTCAAAGGCCAAGAGATATGCACTCAATGTTTACTCTCCTGATTTTATTTCTACCTTGAAGCATTCTCCTAATCATTTGTTGATGGGGTTTTTCCATGTTTTCATGTCTTCTCATAAACTGCCAGTAGTATCTTAATTATAAATACCTTGGTTTTAATACTCAATAAAAAGAGGTATAATGGATGTTTGAGTATTACAATTATTGGGAAGAGAGAGAGAGGCAAGATCACTAAACTAAACCGCTCTGTGCTCTACTTTACAAGCCCGGAAAAGACAAAAGGTTCTTCCTGTTCAAGAAGAGCTTGAAGTCTAATGCTGATAGCAAGAAGATTGTCTTCCAATTGGATATATTGTGTATGTGTTGGGTTTTTTTTTTCAGTGAGAAGGGATAGCTATTTTGAAGTCAGTAACTCCCTGGGAAATAGGTTGGTGCATAATTTATTTGGAACACTTTCTCTGTATTGTGTTTATATTTCCTTGTATTGTGAAGAATTGTAGCTGCGTAAGACAAAGCATCAGTTCCATTTGACTTGGCTGTAAAGTCCAGCTACCTGTCATTTAAGGGATTGCTTTTTAGAAGCTAAGTATTCTTATTTTGACTCTGGGCAAGACTATAGATCAATCAGTTTTTTGAGTATTTGTAATAAGGAAGTGGGCAAAGTGACCTTTTTTTTGTGCTGGAAGGCCAACATTTGTCCTTCTTTCTACCAGCTGAGAATCCTGTTCCTATTGCCTTGATAAACTGTACAAAATTCTTAAAAGCACTGGTGGTTAAAGTGTATTAAATATTGTAATAATCTAGGGAGGTAATTTGATAGTGTACTAAATGAAAAGTTGCATAGCTTGTCCCGTAGATCTAAACATATGTCCAAGGGACCCATGCTGGAGCAGTTTGTGAAGAACTGTAGCCCATGGGAAGGACCCACGCTGGGGAAGTTGGTGGAGGACTGTCTCCTGTGGGAGGGATCCCACGCTGGAGCAGGGGAAGAGTGTGAGGAGTCCTTCTCCTGAGGAGGAAGGAGCAGCAGAGACAACTTGTGATGAACTGACCACAACTCCCGTTTCTTGTCCCTCTGTGTTGCTGGCGGGGAGCAGGTAGAGGAAACTGGGAGTGAAGGGAAGAAGGGAGAGGTGAGGGGAAGGTGTTTTAAGATCTGATTTTATTTCTGATTATCCTACTCTGATTTGATTGGTAATAAATTAATTTTCCTCAAGTCGAGTCTGTTTTGCCCGTGACAGTAATTGGTGAATGATCTCCCTGTCTTTATCTCAACCCACGAGCCTTCTCTTGTGTTTTCTTTCCTCTGTTCAGCTGAGCAGGGGGGTGACAGAGCAGCTTTGGTGGGCACCTGGCATCCAGCCAGGGTCAACCCACGCAGAGGGTGTTACAGGAAGCCTTAACATCTTGTATTTGCGAAACGATAATTGCTTGTGGCATGGATTAAAAAAGTGAAAAAGGGAGAAACTCTCTACCAGAGCTAAATTAGTAGAGCTGAAAACAGATCAGAGAAGAGGGAGGAAATGAAAGCACAAAATTAATGAATGAGCAGTTAAACTTAAAATATTAAAAAACTAAAAGAAGGATCTAAATCTAAAGCGTGAGAAAATCTGTGAAAGCAAAATGCTGCCTTAGACCAAAGGAAAAACATGACGTTAAGCAGACAGACCAGAGGGATGACTGTTTCAAACTGTTTCTTTTGGAGGAGGGAGAAGTAATATTTCTAATCGCTCTATATGCACAAAATGAGATTTAGCTTGTGGAGCAGACGGAAGCTGTGTCTATAAAATATAAAAAGGAGAAAGTATGGAGAGTCTGGAGCAGAAACAATTATTCCACTGGGAGAAAGATAGGTGTGTGCATAGTCATTATATGTCACTTCCATAGAGATCTGTCATCCATTATCTCTAGGTAGAATGAGCATCAGTGTAGACAACTGATAATATTTATTTAACTTTCCCTTTCAACAAACAGAGGAGAGAGTAACACTTTTTTTTTCCTGTCTGAAGTATTGCATTGGTTTCTGAACGTTTGTTTGCTTTGTTGATTTTGATGCATGTTTCAAACTGCAAGGTGCTACAAATGTTTCTGTTTGAAACCCTGCTTATCAAAATGATCAATCGGAGGAGTTGTTTCTTGAGAGAAAAGTAGCTAAACAGGCCTCTGTGACTTTACTTTTAAGCCTACATGGTAATTCACAAAAAGCTTTACTTATGAGCTCCTCATGGCATTTCACTTTCACTGGGAGTTAACTGGGATGCTGTCCTTGCAACCTGTATGAGTCTATGTGCCGGAAATGGCTGTTTCCTCCTGGATGTTCCTGGGGTACCATCAAATTACAAGAGTGCTTTGTTCAAAATAAAATATGCATAGTTCTTTTGATAATTTAGACAACTGGCAAGAAGTGCTTGTACTTACCAATGTTCATTTTATTAACACTTGGATAACATATGCAAGCTTGGCATATTGTTAATTCAGTATTGCTTGGGCACTTCCTGTAGATTATTCCCTTCTGTACTAATACTAGCATACCCTTTGGCTATATCCTGCTCGTCCTTGTTGTTAAAATTAAAATAATAGACTCACCTTTTCAAAAAGTACGACCTTTTTGCAGTGTGGCAAATAAGGGGTAAGAATTTTACCTGGATTGGGTGGAATGTTGTGATTGACAGGTGAGGTGAGCTACCTAAAGGAATATGTTAATCCACGTGAAACATGCTTCTTGGCTGAAACTGCAGTTTGGAATTTAAAACTCCAGAACAAAATACACTTTTCCTCTCAACAGTAATGAACCCTGAGCCTTGCAATATCCCAGGGGTGTGATTATCTCAGAAAAACTGTTTCCCCAGTTACATCTTGTTGCATAAATAATCATCTCTTTGATGCAAAGGATAACTATGGGAATGATGTAAGTTAAATATGTTCTCCAGCAGTCTGACTTGCAAGGGAATAAACAATTTGTTGGTACTTAGAGTGCTTAAACCACTTCCTCTGGTTTCCAGGAAGCTTTAAGCATTCTGTCCATACAAAAATAATCTAAATTTCATCAATAAGAAATAAGCTCTTTCTTCATATTATTGTTTCTTATGCATTTTTTTTTTGCTAAATGTATGCAATGAAAACACTAGTTAATACTGCTGCCATGTAGCTCCATAACTTTACTTCAGCTGTCATAGTACTGGAGAAAAGTAATGTCCTGAATATGTTCAAGCCAAACATGACAAAGACATTAGTGCTATCAGTATAATTCTGAAATAAAATATATTCCTTGGGTGGAATTCATCTCAGTATGGAGAGAATAGAAGGCGAGTCCATCCATCAGCATAACGCTTCAAGGAACCCTTACGCAGTAGCTCACTGATGCATGTCTGAGTTGTGTACAAACTAGCTGCCTTGGTTACTCACAGTACTGCTGCTCCAGTAGTACAAGGTGCAAAATGCAAGGGGCCTGGGGAGTCTGCACAGCCTGCTTGTTTCAAGCTCTCTTACTGCTCTGACTCATTTTTGCTGTGTTTACAAGCTACCTAGTTTAAAGCAGGTTTGGGTCTGCTTAAAGATAAATGGCGGATAGAGACAGCTTTCTGTGTGTATACTGTGTCCAATGCAAGGATTGGGAATGATATACTGGTATCAGGAGAGTAAAAATTTTATATAAATTATAATTTAGTATCTATACTTCTGACATTATAGAGCCCCATTTGCACTTGCGATGCTGCAGCATCCATGGTTTTGCAAGTGACAGACAATACCAGTAGTGTTAAAATGTTATCAAGCATGTGTTCCAAGTGATGGCATCCATAAGGTATTTGTAGTATCCCTGTTTGTTTAAAGATTAATATTCAAACCTGGTTACAAAATGGAAGAAAAAAAATATGCCTGTGGAAAGAAAAGGTATGGTTTCATCAGAATTGAAAATTAAATTAAAAGCAAAGTCTTACAGCATTGTCTGTATCTCACTGCATAGGCCACCCTGTTCTAGCTAGCAGGTGATGAGGGACAGGGAGCTGTGGTGAAGAAATTAGAATCTCAAGGTCGAGAATTAAAGAGAGGGTTAGAAACAGCCAAAAGGACCAGTTGGTCTGTAGATAAGAAAAAGCCCAAAAGGACGCTAGAAAATTACACAGAAAGGATAATCATGGCAGGCTTGTGGAGAGTTTACAGATCTCAGGAATTTCTAGGTTAAGGAAGAGCTGAATGGTTGCGGTAGGACAGCTGGAGCTTGAGTTTTCCCAGGGACAGTGGAAGGAGTTTGGAAGGACAATGGTGTTTTGGAGAAGTCCAGTTCGGCAGCTTCAAAAGCCAAGATCCATTGGAAAGAGCCTTGGCAAATTTTATGTAGTGGAGAGGCGGGAGAAGCATACAGCAGGGAGGCTAAGTGTATGCAGAAAGTCAAGAGAGTGTTTAACAGTGGCAGGAGAGGCAGATGGGGAGACTGGAAGAGCAGATGGTGGCAGCGAGGGAGAGCAGAGCAAGTTCCAAGTCTGAAACTGCAACCTCGCGCAACACATTCTGACTTATTTTTCTTCCTTTTTTCCCTTCATATGTAAAAAATGAAAAAAATAAACTCTCGCTCTCCCCCCAGAAAGGAAAGCATCGCCCTACTCCGTAAGAGTGGAGCGTGCAGAGAGCGGGGCCTGTCCAGCCATTCGGGAGGCAGATGTGCCCTTCTAATGCCCTGCTCACTAGAGAGCTGGAAGAGAGGGGTGCAGTCATGAGAGCTGTGCTCAGGTGTACAAAACAGAAAAAAAACATTTCCAATGTCCTCTCCAAAACATCCAAGTGACCAAATCCAGGCCTGGAAGCCCAAAGGGAGAATGAAGCTGATTGGGCCTTCCTACGTACAAGCTTATATATTTTCAGTCCCAGTGTTTGGTTCTTTATACCTTACAGGTGTATTTTCATTCAACTGTATAAATCAGCAGTGGTATTTCAAAGACATATTGAAAGATCTTAGAGTAATAATATTCCCTACCTAAATTCATTCTTCTCCTAAGTAAAGGTAATCATGATGTATCTGGGGGAAGTACTTGGACATCCATGTTAAACCAGACCAACAGCCATGTGTGCAAAATGTTCTCCATTGTTTGTGATGCTGGCAAAACTCATTGTTTCTGTTGCTTTTTCCCCTCCCCACAACTCCCAGATTCCCAAATGCCTCATTGTAATGACTAAAAAATACATGCATAATTCCTTCATTCTTTTGGAAGAATTCCAACGTATGTTTAAAGGATCATCAATCGTACTGGTAAATAACAATAGGCTTATAGCATTTCTTGGAGGAGTTCCTTTTTCCAGCATAAATTCACTGAAAATTCTAGCATTACTCTCACTTTACAGCATAGATGTCAAAGCGTTTTGTAATTAGGGGCCACCTGGAGGCTGGTGACTGCTGAAGGTACATAAACACGATGCAGTTCTGATACAGAGGCTGGAAGCATTTACATGCACGGCATTGTCAAACTATTCAGTGGATACGAGTGTGTTTATTTTCTGAATTACATGTCAAATTAACATATGGTTTTATGTTTTTAATATAAGACCTCTGTACTCTTGGAGTTTCTTCCAGTATTAATTTGATTCAGATTAGGCATGAGAAGCAACATGCTTTTTTATGCCAGCTTCACTCTTTATATTTACATTTTGCAGACTTAGAGATATGCTATCCAGTGTTAAGCTTGCAGAAACCTGCCAAAATAAATGTGTTGGAACAAATTTGGACTTTTGTAGTCAATCTGCACTTTTTAGAATTTTACTGCTGTGTGCCCAAGTGTTTTTGATCCATCGTGAGGCACCTTTGCTAGTTCACCATTTTGTGGAGGCACAACCATTGTGCATCAACAGAGCTTCAGAAATTCTTTGTTCATAGACTCAGAAAGAATTCCCAGGCAGGATCAGGGTTTTCTACAGTATGCATTTCCTTATATCCAACATTAAAAGTATAGTGTCTGTTTATATCTGCACCTGGTAAACTGATGTTCTTAATACTTATGTTCAGTGAACAAAAACTTCAGCTAAATCCATCTTTTTCGTCTTTGGGAAATAGGATTTAAGCTACTCTGGCTTCTTTTTCCAATATGTCACCAATATTTACCAAAGAATGTAGGATATCCATTACAAAAGATTAAAAGTACTGTCATGTATTTGATATAGTTGTTTTTAATCTTTGTGCAATACAAAATATACAAATTTCTCAGCAAGGTGAATTTGTAAAAGGGAGACAATATGTATTGTATTCTTCAAAAGTCTGTTGTCTACTCTAGAAGAAAACATTTCTTTTTTTTCTCCCAAATGAAAACATTTGATTTCAAGCTAGCTGTCGTTAAATACTTGCCTCATGGATCACATAGGAAGTAATACCACAAGGGGAGTCCCTCTTTTGGCAAATATTGCAGCTCTTTATTTCAGAGAACTGTTCTGCAGATGTGTGTCTTTTTTGCAGCCTTTTGCATACAATTGTCTTTATGGTGCCTCCTTTGAAATCGCTGTTCCTGCAGTCTGTGTTTCTGGCTCTGCAGTCCGTACAGATCTTGTTTATCATGAGTAGTTGCTATTGGTGTTCACAAAGGCAGCGTTTTTCAAGTGTTCGTGGTAAAGTTGCTATTTCAGATGTACGTAGCCTATTCTGTATAATAATACAATCGCTAAAATTAAAGCGTTTTACGTGGGAAGGCACTGGGGTATGAAGTGAAAGGGTTTGGAAAAGGGAGTAAAATCAACAACAGCAGAGGAAAGTTTTTCTGACAGCGAGACATTTCGTATGTCAGCCAACCAGAAGGAGAAGGAAGTGTTACTGTGAGAAGCCAAGGGACCAGCAGGGTTCCACGTTTGGTGTGTGAGATGACAGGGTTTAGCGGTAGGGGTGGTGAGGAAGACGGTTCGACTTGGAGATGCTATATAGGAAGAATTGTCTGAATTTGCTAACAGCTTGTATGTTATGACAGAAATAAACTGTTGTAATCTTTTTTTTTTTTTTTTACTGTTGGAGTGGGCACATGTACTTTTCATATGGTGTTTGCTGTCAACTTCATCTTCTCAGCTAGCACCATAGCATGTAAGCAATGACTTCTTCCCCATTTAAAATCCTCTTACCTTAAATATCCTGCTTTTGTCATTGCCTTAGAGAAAAGCGTGGAAGAAAGCAAAATAAACCTCACTTCTTTGTTTCAGATTCTTCATATAAGCATGTGGAAAGCTATAGAAAGTGAGAGGCAATGGAAGCTAATCATTTATGGTGAAGAAATGAGACAATGTGAGCATGCACACACACACATCTTTCAGGCAAGTAGGCAACCTGACAAACAGATACATCACACAAACTGTACAAACATTAAAAATGCAGCTCTTTCTACTTATAAGTAAGTCTGGTCCGTGAGTTGTTATGTTGTTATTGTTGCTTTTAAGATTATCTGTCCTTTTAGAAAGAGTAAACAAAAATGTAGAGTTTTTATATTAATTTATTTCTTTTAGTTTGCATTTCACTCTTAGAAATCTATTTTACTGAATTGTTTAGGAGACTGGTTTAGAAATAAATAACTCTTTCAAAAAAGCTGTTTATCTCATGCTTATGATTACAATTACTTAAGTATATGATAGGGTTTCTGTTAGAAGGTGCCTAACAATCAAATTTTCCAAAAAGTTCACAAAAGGATTATGAGTATCAATTCTCGTTCCTTGAAAAGCTAATAAAGTGGTTATTGATTTGTTTAAAAAAACCCCACACCAACCCTCCCTTGCTTGTACTGTGAAATGATGAGCTAATTTGAAAATGGCCAGTGATATAAGCAAGCTATAAGGCAATTACTAAATATTACCTCATGCCTCTTCTGCAATTTTGAAGCAGTAATTTTTCTCCTTAACTCTTTTTCTTAGCTCTTTGGCATTATTTTTAGAAGTGTGGCCACTAGAATTTAAACCATTCTTGTAATTTGTTTCTTTCTAGTAACGTCAATGGCAGAGAAATAATATCTTTGTATCTACTAAATAATTGTTTGATCGCTGGAGGTGCTACTCTCTGTGTGAAGAGTTGATATTAAACTGATAACAGACAGGCTGTCATAGACAAAAACTGGCATGTACACACCAGCAGTTCCTTAGCAGGTCTCCGCTGGTGCTGAGCTGTGGTAGTGGGAATTTGGACAGATCTACATTCTTGCGGAATAATTAGCTGCTCTAGCTGAACAATGGCATTAAAAAAAAAAAAAAAAGTTAAACCAGTACCTGCTCTGTTGTTAAAGGCTATCATATTGATCTATAACATTTTTCAGCACATACTATTTGAATTTGACCTTGCATAAATATTACAACAATTAAAATTTTCCGCACAAGAAAAAAAAATGAATCTGCATTAGTAGTAAGTACATTTAATAGAGGAGAAAATTAGGCTTCATTTGTTCTTTGCTAGTGAAATAATTATCAGAGCACACAACAGTCTTTAAGGATAGGGAAATAAGCTTAAAAAAAAAGGGGAAAAACTATACAAAGCTTAATTGTTAATCTAGTATATGTACAATATATTTGGAGGTTTAAAAAAATATTCCTTTCCTTCTGGTTAAGGTGATTTGTGTATAAGTTTGCAGTTATTTTCAAAGAAAGAAAATTTAAGGGAAAGGTAAGAAGTGTTTCACAGGTAAGAATAACTCCTGGACAACTTGGTTTCTTTACTGTGTGAAATAGCTAGTCTCCCCCTGAAGTGGTATGAACTTCCACAAGCCCTCTCCTAGCACCTCCAGGTTCACATGGTACTTAGCACAACCTACAGTGAAAAAAAAATTGGGGAAAAAAAAAAAAAAATAATTTTCCCACCTTGTTTAGCCCAAAGGTGAGCAGTGTTCCCTGCTGCTTGGAAAGTTTGGGCTCCACTGCATGCCTCTAAGGTCTCAGAGAACAAGCTCCTCTGAAATTGTTCTCCTTCCCTGCTGTGACCTGGTTGCTGTCTGGCACAACATGGCATAGTGTCACAACAGTAGCATATGCTAGGAAATATCCATAATTCATCCCGTGCCTCTGCAGTCAGGCATTTGTTCTTGCTCATTTGGTTTTTCTTTTAACAGCATATGCCATTTAGAAACATCATGGGCTGTGAAATTCAGGATCCCTGTTTGGACAAGTTTAGTTCACTGTTTCGAAGATTTGTAATGTGGTAGAAGTTGACTTTTTTAAAGCATATCCTTTGGATGACAGAAATGGGAAATTATTTTTTCCTCTACAGTCTCAAGACAATAGACATGAGACTCGGTTCATCTCTTTTCCCAAATCCCCTGTTGACGGTGCTCATAGCACAGGGCAATGCATAAGATGGATTACCTTCCCTCTGCAGCTGTGCAGCCCGTCCTGCACCTCTCCCCCCAGCTGCCATAGCCATGCCTCTGCTACGGTGAGTCCCCCTTGATGTCCACACATTGCTGGGATCAAAGATACTCCATAGCAGGGCACCTGCAAGCCCAGGCACCAGCGGCTTCTTGAGGAGGTGACTGCCGCCAGTGTGAGGGTCAGACCATCCCTCCAATATTTTCCCTTTGTTTGTCCCTTAGTTTTTTTTCTCCAGGGAAGGTGATAACATGCCCACACAGAGGTTAACAACCAGCCAGGGTGTGACTCTTGATCAAAGCCTGCTCTGGTCACCCTGACAACTTCACAGGCAAAATCAACCAGAAAAGGGTTTGAGCAGGTCTCATGAAACTCGTGTTATTACTCTGGCAACTTGCAAATTAGCCCATCATTTTACATGCCTGTTGAAGGTTTTCTGGTGGTTGTTATAAATCAGTAACCTGTTTTTCAGCTTTTCAAAGAATCTGAATTGGGAAAGACTTCAGTTGAAGTATTCGTTCACAACTAGTAACGTATACTGTGGTTGGCTGAGGTTAGCTGCCTTGGTCTTCACAAGGAAGGTAGGCTGGTGCTGTTGCTGTTTTCCTATGGGCACTGAACTCTAGAGAGACTCAGCAAACTCTGTGGCACACAGTACTCGTAATTTGATGTACATGAAGTGTTACATGACTTTTTATCGCTAGACTTATTTTCATTCTCATTTATTTTGTAGCTCTAGACATAGTAGAAAGGCAGGATTTAGGCAGAAGGTTATGTCTTGGGAGACCTTGGACGTGGAACTTGGGAGAAGGCACTGAATTGCAGTTCTGAAAACTCCCACAGCCACTGCCTGACAAGGGAAGTGTCGGGGCTTTTACAGCTACTGGATATTGATACAACTTCTCAGATTTGAGAATTTAATATATTTTGTACTTTATATATCTGCTTGAGCTCCGTTCTTCTCCTGCCTGGCAAATATTTCATTTATAAGTCAGTCACGTCCCGAGGGGTTTGATCTGATGACTTTCAAAGCAGTGTTAGAATGGCTTGGTTCAACGCTGTGTTGAACAGCTGGGACAAAGCTGGAAGCACAGCTTCTGCCTTTGCTTTTCGCATGAAACAGTCACCGAGTGACACTGAATAAAACACCAAGATCCTCCGGACATGAGGCTAAATCTTGGATTACATATTTGTACTTGCCCTTATACTCTCTTGCACTGGTCAAAAAGTTTTCTGTACAATGAAGTCACTTCAGTGGGTTGATGGAAATCCCCTTCTTTTCCCAGTGATTTGTGTGTTAGATTAGTTGTTCGTCTAGAAAACCTGTACTTGAATCTCTTTTGGCAGAAGAGGGGAGGGTTTGGCTCTCAGGCACCGTATTCTGAGAGGGGACCGTCATCAGTCAGCTCTTGCTTAAAAATGAGAGTAAGGCAGCAGCTGTGAGTAACCACTTCCTCCAGGTCCTTGTAAGGTTGAGTTTCTCCCAAGAAAGTCCACCAAGATCCCAGGAGCAGCCACAGCATCAGCCAGTGACTGGGCAAGGAAACGGCTGGGTTTCAGTTTGTCCCTCTACAGGGAGCTCCCTGCCAGCAATGCCGAACTGAGGTACCAGAGGGCTCATACTCTGATGTACTCGAGTGTCCCAGGATGCTCTCTAGGGGGACACAGAGGGACCAAAAAGCAAATTACTCAATTGCTGGGCAATGCAGCTTCCTCTGGGCTCCAACCCTCCATTTCTCCTATCTGCAGTGTAGTACTATCTGTCTTCTTACAGTGTTTATCTAAGCTGTTTATATTAGACTGTGAGTTTTTCAAGGTCAGGGCTTTATTATGTGTATATATACAGTTTCTGTGTTCCAGTGAGGGCCTCTGGGTGTTTCTGTATTATGCGTGAAAATAAATATGAGTAAGCTAAAAGCTTAGTCTTCTCAGACTTGTGACTATCTGTATACTAATAAATTGCGAACTTGCCGTAGTATTATTCACTTATTGTGCATTCAGCAAGGTCAACAGTGATCTGCAGTCTTGCACTTTTCCATACCAAGTAGGTTACACAAAAATGTAATGTAAAAAGGGATGTTTTAAATAATTCCCTTAGGAGAGAGCTCCACAGAGGAAAAAGAACCTTCCAACTTGATGTTTCCAGTTTGAGAGGTCTCTTTATGGTCCTTGATTTTGCAGTAATAAAACCTGAGAGCTGTTTTCCATCCTTTCATTTACACGTTTTTATCAGGCACAGCATGATGCTTATAAACTGGACCATAGCCACAGTTAGAACTCCTGTGGGGAGGATAAGTGCCCATTTTCCTAATAATAATAATGCCTTCTCTGGCTTCCAGAAAATTCATCTCCCAGCAACTACACCATTCCTATTAGCTGGATAACAGCTTATGCGTTTTCAGCTGGATATGTATGGTTTCTGGAGAAATGGGAAGACCCACACTAATTCAGTTGTGCTCATATGCTAACGTTGTCTGTGGCTTCTTAGCTGGATGTTTGTTGTAAATAGGGCCATGAAGTAACTCACAAATTTTGAGGTATCAGTATTGGGTTTCTTTCACCAGTGAACGGGGTTTGAGATGTGTAGCTGGGGAAGTGTGGGGTTTTTGGAAACAGTATGAAGACGTTATATCTGCTAACTGAGTGGAGCGGAACACAGCCCTGCAGTGTCAAGGATGGGAGCACATCTGCCTCTGAGCTCTGGAAAGCACCCACAGACAGGTCTAAAAAAGCTACCTTCTTTTTCTGGAGGCTATAACATCTCCTGGTTGAAGAGGCTTTTAAGTATTGAACTGAAAGTCATGTAAAGAGTAACTACCTTGCTAAAAGACAGAATAATATCAGTTGTAGCCTGGAAAGAGATTGGAGGTTGGGATAGAACATAGTGTGCAGAACTAATATGGTGGTTTTTATAGCTACTGGGATGTCCTGAGGTGGACTGTTGCAGTCTGATATTCAATCTAATGCCTTAAACAACAACAACAAAAAATGGCATTATGCTTTGGGAAGGTCACAATAATGTTATCTCTGAAAGAGCAGAGTCTCTTACTTGAATAAAGTAAGATGTCCTAATGCATCAGAAAGCGTATTCAGAAATCACTCAATAAATACTAGGCAAACTACAAGCAAATATCTTGGTTGCCAGACTGTTGCTTACCAGCTGTTCTTTTTTTGGTATCTAAGGTGAAATATATAGAATCTGATATATTAGACTCAGCTATCACATTTATCTGTTTTCTTAAGGTGCTTTTACTTCTGCTTCTACTCTTTTAAATCTTCTGGCGTGCAGAAGATGGTAAGTGAGCCAAACTGTACGCCCGGTCTGCTCTTTGCATTAGAGTCCATATCCTGTGTTATGACTGGATTCTACCAGATGTAACCGAGATGAGTTGTATGCAGTTGAGGTTACATCTCTCTTGTAATATTAGGGTAATAGTCAGCCCTGACATATCTGTGAAAAAAAAAAAAATCCCAGTTCTGGTACAGCACTTTAATATAAAAATGAGGGCATGTAGATGAAAAAAGTTATGGAAGTATGACCTAGTCATAACTGAGTACTTTTGATATAAATCTACTTTTACCATTTCTACTAGAAACAAGAGATGTGGGTAATTACTTTGTCCTGTGGGTTTTCAGTTCCATAGTAAGTTGACAAATGTGTTTAAGATACACTAATAATTGTTGATTCTTTCATATATTGCATTTTTGCAGGGACATAATCTCCCTACATTGAAAATGTGTTTGCACTGTGAATTCATACATTCCTATACAGGGGGAAAAAAAAGCTTGCTTTTAAAACAAACAAACAAACAAACAAAAAAACCCCGCCCAAGTGAATGTTAGCTGTTCTAGTCTTTTTTCCTGTTCTTCATTATGTACAGGAGTCTGAATATGCTTGAGTAATTGGGCAAAAGTATTTTATTTCTAGTTATGTATGTGGAATAGAATGAGTGAAATCTGTCTTAATTGACTCTTTTGCTAAGTTTGTGAAACACAAATATGTACATTCTCAAATACTGTACTGCAGGTGTAATCTTTTGTTTAAAAGCCAGTATAAAAAGATACCAGAGAATGTAGTCGAAAGCCACAGGAATACCTCACCCAAGTATTTCCTTATCTGTTGGTTTAGTTGTCATTTGAGAGGACTTCGCAGGAAAGGAGAATAGTCCAGATACCTGTGTGGGCTACCATCAAAAGGAAAGTTCAGTGCCACTTTGTACCCAGCCAGTTTGATCTTTTCCATTGTAATGTCTGAGCACGGTATGTTTTCCAAAACCTGCTGCACAGATCAGAACTGGCAGACATCAGGTTGGGTTCTGGTTTTCTCATTCTGAAGAACTTTTAGCTACGCTCATTAAAATTCCCGGTGTTCCTCAGATGTTGGGCGCAGAGCGACAAGGTGTTACTGGAGAAAGCTCCATGAAAGGCTTCTAACACCAGGTACCATGGAGGGCCATGAATCTTGCTGCCACTTGCTGTGTTATGAATGGCAGTTGCCCTATTTCTTGGTCGTATTATCTTCTATTCCACGGTTTATTTTTAATGGAACCTACTTATCCCTTCCTAATCAGCTAGGCATCAAACCTTGCCCGTCTTATACCCTTACATGGGAACAGAATCACACCAATGAAAGGCAGCATTTAGAGGAAAGCTGCTCTTGTGGACAAGAATGCATTGGGTGAACATAGAAAACACTGAGGCTTTATATAAGTATATAGCACATATCAGCAATATATATTTAATTTCTCTGTTAAGTAAAATATTTTTTCCTTTCTAAATTCATAGGATTGTAAATCAATTAGGCTTCCTTTCCTAATATTATTATTGGATGCATGTGCATTAATCTGTTTTAAGTGATGCTGACCCTAGCAAGTGTAAAAATGATGCCTATAAATACTGGGAAACTGCTAAAACTCATCAGTGTTTCAGTTTTCACTAAAAACTACACATTTCTGTCCTAGTATTTGCACATGGACTGTTCAAAGAACGAATTCAAAATTTTATCCTGATAAATATTTTCAAGGGACAGAAACACATTGGGAAAATAACAAACATATGTTAGAGCTGAGAATAACCAGTTCAGCAATGTTTTCTTGTGTGCGTTTTGGTGCCTATGTAGGCTATTGCAATGTTAATTTTAGAAACTCTAGCCCAGCAACAGACACTTAGGAACAGGATGATGTACTGCAAGCAGCAAGAATTTTAACTACAGTCTATAGCTTTATTTTCTCATTTATAGCTCCCTTCACTTTGTTATGTTCAATGAAACAGGTATTTTCTTTGAGAGCACCCTCGCTCTGTGCTTTCCTGACCAATGGACTTACCTTCAGATTATACCCTCTTAGTTATCGTCAAATACCAAATTTATAAAAAGGTAAATCATAAAGCCTTGGCTTTAGATTTTACATGCCATGCAAATATTATTAAAAAATAATTATAATTTTATTTACCTTTTAGCTATGTTGACTTTTGTTTTACTTTTTAATAAATGCACAATAGTTTTAGGGGAAAGCTTGAAGTGAATACAAAGAAATACAAACATTTCTGTTGTATCTTACAGGAGAAATGAGAAAGCCCAAGTTTCAAGATTTAATAGCCCTACACATTTTAATAAGCAAAATCTGATAGTATTAGTTGTTTGCTGAGGTTGCAGATTAGATGGACAGATTCACAACTGGTGTAAATTGCTGCAGCTTCACTGGTTTGGATTTATTTCCTCAAAATGGGAACCAATGCTATGCTTTCATATTATTTGACTACAGTATTGTGCAGGGACAGGCTCAGCTCCAGGTACAGTTTTTTCTCTGTTCTTGTTGTTTTACACACCAAACTATTCTTCATTGAAAATGGAAGATTTTTGTTAGTATTTAAAAAAATCAATCAAATAAAAAACTACACACTCACAAGATATTCTTACTCTATGCACCCAAGACATTCTTAGGGGAAAATTATTATTATACAAACCAATAAAAATATGCAGTTTTGAGAGATTTTTAAACTCAACTCTGAATTGTCAAAGTCTGAAAAAATTTAACCTTTGACATTTTAAAGATTAATTTTAGAAATACGATATTCTGATGTTAAAAATAACAATTTGTCCAGTATTTAGCTGTAGTAAAACAAAAACCCAACAACATGATGATTGAAATGGATAAAAAACCTCCATAATTATTAACTGCCACCTGTTTCAGTTGAGCTTTCTAGTTCTATTTAAATTCAGTTCATTATATTTTCCCAAGTTTTCATATTTTGTTTTTGCTTTTCTTTTCTGTCTTGTTTGTAGTGGAAATTGTCTTAATAAGACAAAAAAAAAAACATTTACAAGAGAGGAAAATAATTTCCTGTCCACTTCTCTTTTCTCTATTGACTTCACGATCAAAGTCCCATAAGAAAGCCAAACTCACGGAAGTAATTATGGACATATGCAGAATTCAAACTTTAATGTATGTCTACTCCAGGATGCGCTGTGTTTAGTGCAAAATGAGATTAGAGGATTGGAAACTATTTCTATGTGGCTTTTTAATTTCAGTATTGATTCTTTAGGCAGAAAGCCCTTCCATTTACATCTTTTTTTATTTAGACTAATAATAAAGAGGCAAAAGCAGCGAGATATTTCTTTCCCTTCTACTGTGTTTTATACAAAGCCTATTTTAACTTTCTGCTTCATTTCCTTTGAAGTGTCCTTAACTCTTTATTGCTTTTAATGCCATTGTTATGAATCACTCTTTTCATGTTTAGCGTGCTCAGTCATTTTAATACAGATATAATTGTAAGGTGCAAAATGTAAATCCCCATAATGTGTTGGGAGACGAATGTGTCAAAGTCCCTTTGTCATTCTGACAGGTTATAAAACCAGACTGGCTCAGTTTAATCGGGTTTAAATTTTAATGATATAAGCAAAACTCAGACTAAAGTACCTATCTTTTTTGTTGTTATTTCAGATCACTGCCACAAATGAGAAACCTTTTAACATTTATTCATTGATTGTATCAATCACAGCTATCTCCATCCTAACATCTATTCTGGAGAACGTGTTTTAAATCGTTAAATATTTTTCAGAGGTGATATCACTATTTGGTGTCTAGTTGCCATCTTTTCTGATGGTACCTTTGCCTTCTCACCCTTGTCTTTCCTCAGGGAAATTCCTGTCCCTAGATTTGCCCATTTTGTGGCCAGGTCCAGGGAAAGACTTCATTTTTGTATTTGTGTAGCTTACCTATCTAATTTAACAGTTGAGTCTTCTCTTTCAGAACTTGCAACCAGTGGCTGATAAGGTTATGAGCTGAAAAGGCTAGTAATTAGTCATGAGACTAAAGAAAGGAATACAAGAAAGAAAAGAAAAAAAGAAAGAAACATGCTAAATCAATAGACCAATAAACTACTAGACAGGGTTATACTGGGTTCATCTTCTAGTGTTTGGGGCATGTGGAGTATACTCAACATTGGTCTGATCCTTACAAACAGCTTTGTCAAGCATGGCCCGGTTCTCAAACATCATTTTATCTGTGTGTCTAGTTTATTAGAAATCGTTTTGAGAAACTGTTGCTTCTCCTTCTTTTTGGTTTTCCTAGTACCTGTGCTAAGCAGCTCAACCACTAAACATCTCCAAAACCCAGTAATCCTAAAACGATCCCAATAGGTAGATCACATGCTGTAATCATAAATTCTTCTAAGTCATTTCCACATCCTGCACTTGGGGCTTCTCCTTGGCAAAGTTAATTAAATTTAAGTCTCCTGGAGATGTTACTTACACTTAACTTGTTGCTGGCTGTCTTGAGGAGCAGACGTGCTCTCTATCCAACAAGCACTGTGCAGCCAACGGCAAGGCCAGACCTTCTGCTGCAGTTCACATAACGAGAAGGATTCCTGCCTCCTAACTCAGAAAACTCCAGCTGCTTCAGTACGAAGCTGTCAACAGGGGAGAAAATTATGATTTGAACTTTAAGCATAGGTAAGAGGATTGAGATTTCTGATTTAATTAAATAAGAAAGGGATAGTAGCAGCTTTTGGTGACTATCATTTTCATTTGACTTCGCAGCAATATCCTAGAGGCTAGGCTTGTATCTTAGGCTTGTATCATATTCTTAATGTTCTGAATCATCACTGCATTAATATCACCAGCCATTCAAATAATCAGAGTGGCTGAAATGAAAAAGAGTAATCACTCTTCAAAGTTCTGTGCAGACATTACTGTTGAACAGCTTCAACAGCTTTGTTAAAGCTTTTTTCTTTATTAAGAGGCGTTTTATAAACAGAATGGCCTTCCTGAAATCAGAAGTTGTTTTCTAGAACAAGAAATGAGGTACATGCCAAGTAACAGTCTCGGATAAAATAAGAACTAAAAAAAAGATATGTCAAACTGTCTGTCTGTTACATCAAGGAAAGTGACTGTCATCACTTTTTTCCAAGGTGCCGTTGACAGGAAATAGGAAGAAAAGTAAAGGCGTTTGCCTATATTCTGGTAGTAAATTGTTTTGTCAGATATATGTCCCTAACTTCTTGCTGATCATTGAGATATTCAGCAAAATGCTCTTGTTCTTCAGAGGTGTGATTCTACCCTCATATAGATTTTTATAAATATAGAACTTCATAAATCACAACTAAAACCATCAAAGATACAATGAGATAAAATGGTTTAAAGAGAGAAAACAGGTTTAGCATGTTAATGTAAAGATAGATCTGAAAAGCAATGTGAAGGTATAAAATATTTTTAAAATCACTTTAGGTGGAAAGCAAGCAGAAAACAAGACAAGTTTGTGCCCCGATTATAAGGATCACTGTCCTGGTGACCAAGAATCTATTGCTGCTTTACTTTAGTTTTGAATGGATAATATAGATAAATATAAATATAAAGGCTATGAGTGTCTTCTACAGCAGTAAGCTATTCCTAAAAGAGAACGCCACCCCTGAGACTTTTTGGTTTCTAAATTTGAGCTCAATTCTAACATTACATGGCAGCTTGGTCTTTGCCCAACATTGAAAGTTTATAAATTTTTATCTTGTTTTGTGAGGGAACTACAAATTTAAGATGGAGGGAGGTGGGGAAAAGAAAGGATGAGCTGTCCTTTTCAACATATTGGAAGGGGGCTGAAATCTCCGTGGGGAGTGTGTATGTAGCATATGCCTATCACAAATACTCACTGTGGTGCCTACTTATCAAGAGAGAGTGAGTCAGATTTAGCATTAGGAAAACATCTCTGCACATCTTTGCATGGAGTGACAGCTCATCTGACATATTAAGAAGGTATTCTTAAAACTTAGATATTTTTAATTACATTCTAAGATGTGTTGTTAATGTGTGAGGTTCACAATCTACTCCAGTGCAAGATTTGAATCTGCACAAGTAGGGCAAACTCGGAGAGAAAAAACAGCTGTATTGAGCTTCCATGTTTTTGCAATTTAAAAAATTTCTCAGAAAACTCAGTTTAAAGCATAGGTGGGTGCAAGAGAGAACCGTATCTATGGGAGAGCATAGCATTAAAGAGCCTGTGACAAGTGGACGTGAGTAGAGCCACAATTCTCATGTAAGTTTAATTTTTCTGCAGCACTGAAGTATAGAGATGTTGGCGTTGCCTTCCCACCCCTCCTGTGTTTTCAAGTCAGGTTCATGCTGTCCCTCTTTGCAAAGAGAGATCACAGATCTCCTACGGTGGAGGTAGAGCCAAATAACTAGAAGAGAATTAAAATGCTGAGTGGTGAGTGTAGTGCAATAAGTCCTGGTGTCCTAATATTGAGTCACCTTCTGTCATTTATGCAAATTAAATCCATCCTGGTCAGAGAAGTAAATCCAGTTGCAGATCATTTGTATAAAATTTGCAAATGTTTGAACCTTAGCTTCATCAGAATTGGAAGTTATCTCTGATAGCAGGATACACAATATTTTTTGCAAGGTTAGCAATGTTGTGAGAACAAGTACTGAACCCGGCTACATGAGGACTTCCCCAGATGCTTGTTGGGAAGGTTGGAGGTTAAAAGCACACATGAAAAATATTGTTTTGTAGAAAAGTCAATCAATCTTTTTCAGATTTTGAAAAGTAATGGTTCAGGATTGATTTGGGGTTTAGATAACAGGCACAGGGATCTCTATTCATGTTAACTATTTCATAGATTTCTATGGGTTACAGAACGGTTTTCCCTTTACTTATATGGAGCAGTGTTTCTATATCCAAAGCCCTGAACTGCAAATATTCCGTGCAGTAAGTAAGGTTATTTTCTTCTTGGGTTTTAAACTGGTATCAACTTCACTATAGCACGTGGTATAGTTTAGAAAATGCAGATCAATGCTCTGTTTTCAATCAGACGTGTTTTCAAGAAGATGTTTGATCTTGACAAATGTAGGCAGTGTGAATCACTGTTATGTGTGTAAATGTATTTGTGTGTGTATTTTTACCATTTGTCCCTTTCTTTTTCCCAAGGCATATTCTCTGCCACTTTTAAGAGCTCCAAAAACATAGCTTGACACAGAGAATTGTTTGCAGCACACAACAAAGACAAATTGTATTGATCCAATAAAATCAAAGATCCATGATGTAAATTTTTTACTGGCACCTACCAGCAACGCAGCTCTTTACATGTATGACAACAAATACATTTTTTCAGGGGTGCTCTGGTAAAATACAATAATTAATTATAATAGCCAGTCACTTAGTTCCTTATAGACTTTGTCATTTTACTGCAGATTTAATTGTAATTCCAGTAATTTTTAAAGCAACACATTTCTCAAAATTAGTAAGTTGAGATACTGGTGCCAGAGTCTATGTTAACGTGCTGCAGTCGAGTGCCAGTCAGTGAACATTAGACTGAAGGGAGAGCCAACTGAAAAAAAACAACCCACAAAGCCACACAGCAAGATCTAAGTCACCATTTCTGCCTTCACATAGTGACTTTGAAATAGGTTTGAATTTAATCCTTCATATCCACCAAGTCAAAGGCTATCTTTTCCAGTTGGGAAGTGTTGGGTTACAGCAATTACTAAATGTTGATTTGCATTTCACACAGTGTGCTGGGCCTTGCAGGTTTTCCACAGCGGCTGTTATGATTTACGAACTACTCAAGAATCTCTTTCTATACTCAAATAATTTCCTCTGTCTACGTTTTATTACTTATTAACACACATTTAATGTTATTGTCTGTGAGGTACTGTATCTACAGTTACAGTAAGAATCTTAGCTTATCACATTTAAAATTATTGGCAGTTTTCCAAATACTACGGTGACTCGAGAATCTTCATGTAAAGTAGTAAAGACAAACTAAGAAGAGATGTAGCATGTCACCTCTGGTGTCTTGGATTGAGAGCTTATAGGAGCTTGTACCATGTTATCATCCTCTTTAGCTGTTCTAGACCAATCGTACAGACAGCTGTATTTCACTTTACAAAATGCAGGAAATGACCACAGAAAAACTATGAACAGTTACCGGTAGGGATAAGGAGAATTAAAATCAGTGCTTCCTTTGATTACAGTGATATGCTTGCCAAATATGGCACATTTCTTATAAAAGTTGTGCGTAAGTAAACATTTGTTTGGGTCTTTTTTGTTGGGTTGTGTTTGGTTTTGGTTTGGTTTTTTTTTTTTTTTTTTTTTTTTTTTTTTTGCTGAATACCTTTGCATTATGAGCTTAGCAGACATTCCTGCAAGTGGAAAACCCCAAGCTGTTTGGTGTCCCAATACCTGGACTCAGATGGCAAAGAGAAGGCTTTGCCTACCCGTGCTCAGAGTAAGTTTTCACTGAGAACTAGCCCTGGGTCCCAGAGCTGCAGGGCCAAAAAGGCAGGGTTTTGCACCCTAGATAGTAGCACTCCTACGACCTGATCATCAGTGTGATCCACAGTGTCACAAGACACATTACAGGGACTCTTACCCACAGCTGGACCACCCTGAGTCCTCTGCTTCTGGGCAGCCAAGGAAAAAAAAGTGTATATTAGCACACAGTTCTCTTAAATTGAATTATTTTTCATCTTGAGGACAAGGAAGGCCACGTATTTTTCATTTATTAAGAGAAAGTTTGCCTACGTGGCAAATCTGTTTTTATTATCAAAGGTGATCAGATCCTACCTTGTCTCATTTAATTTCTTATTTGTGACCAAGAATTTGAGCAATCAATTCCTGTCAAGTGGGATAGCATCTGAAACATCCCACCTGTGAGGTAGTTACTTGGATGTTACTTCTTTGCATTTGCATTGCTTATTTGAATCCCTGTGGGAAGAGCCATCTCTCCAAAGTTCATGGAAAATGAGTGCAAGTACCTTTAAAACTTCGCTTTCAAAATTTCAATTTAATTTATCTGGCTTACAGTTCTAGCTCATAACAAGATCATGGTAATTTATTTAGTTTACAAGGCTGATTTGTGATTTTGAGGGCTCTCTTCTATAAAATAGAAGTTATATATGTTTTGAGCATTATATGCATCCAGAAGAACAAAGATTAGTTACCAATTAGCTACTTGCTGGCTAGGAACTCTGTAACAGCCTCCATGGGAAGTGTTTGTAGGCAAGCAGTCGTACTCCAGTGTGTGATCATTTACTCATTTGGCCAGGCAGTGTAGGGTAGGAGAATTTTTCTTTCTCTGTGATTTCACCAAGTGGCTGTTAATTTCCTTTGTGGGGAGCGAGGTTTGAAAATATTTTACCAAGGCATTATTTACATAATAAAACACAAGCAGTTTTGTGAGTATATAAACTGAGTATGATCCATGTGCTGCTGCTCATAGGAGTTTTGGGGCTTTTTTGATTAAAGAATCTAATCCTAGCAGTCTAAATTTTGCATATGTCACAAAGACTTGGAAATTATTTGTGTATGTGCTTTTTTTTATGAAAGGCTAAATAAGTATCACATTATGCTGTTCTAGTGTATTCTCCATAGTAGCATTCATTAACAGTGAAACACCTACTGTAAATTTGTATATTGTCTCTTTTGCTGCATCACTGCCTTTAAGTTTTGAATCTTTGGAGAGATTACATTTGTAATTAAAAAAAAAATAAATAGATATGTTGTTTCTTTGAAATGGTGTCTGAGGGAATAAGTAACTGTGTGCTATGCTTACATAGAGATTTTGTTTTGTGAGCACACCATTTGAACACATTTTTGGACTCTCTGGGAGAAATTTATATATACCTACACATTATTTATGACAGCTGGCCAAATACAAATTGCAACTTCAGGGTCTCCTGGCATCCTACATATTTGCATAACATATAGGAAGTAGAAACTTTCCCTACAGCATCTCTTTCATTGCCTAGATATCTTCTGGTACTGCAAGAACTGCCACAGCCCAAAGTAATGCACGACAGTGATGCTGTTGTGCCTTTGCAAGTGGCTGTCTGATTCGCACGTGTAATTTCCAGTTTCCTAGTGACCAGATAGCCTCCGAATATTCAGCTATTCCAGTAGGTGTCCAACAAATTGAATTTTGGTAGCTTCCAAAACGGAAAGACAACACCATTTTAAAAAATATGAAGCCACTCAACTTCTATTTCTATTTAAGTGCCGTAAGAAGAAACAAGTTCTTTTTAAGTGCCTAGACCTAATAATTTATGTTCTGTGGGGAAGTGTATGTATCAAGGATGCATGGGAAAGAAATGCCATCAGGGAGAATTTTCTTTACATGTTTTCAAAGGTGAGAGTTGGATTTACCCTGATAGATCGATGCTTAAAGGCTGAAGCCCGATTCTTCAATCAATGGTCTCATCAGAAGGCCCCAAATGTTTTCCCACATTCCTGCTCTGAAATACTGGAACTATTACAATCTCATATACTTTGCCTTTAGCCCAAACCATCAGGACTTTTTCAGCGAAGGGCAGCCCTTACAGATCCATCAGTGGAGGTACTCATCTGAAAAGGGACAAAGGCAAAGGAAAGGCATTTGGAAATATGTTTTCTAACTTCATTAGTTTTGCTGACTGATGGAAGTGGAGGGGAAAAGAGGTTCATGCTGTTTTTATCCAGATCTCTGTGTGCTTTGTTCATTTATGAAGATGTCCTGTGTGAAGGAAAAACCTTCCTTGAGGACTCAGAACAGTGATACTAATCTTCTTTTCTCATTATTCTTGTAAGAGAGAATAATTTTCTTCCTCCCTCAGGGTGGAGTCAGGAAAAATCAGAGTACCAGCTTCCAGATTTTTACTATTTTGTATCATACAGTCTCATATTTAAGAATTCAGTAAAAATCCTTTCACCTCATTAGCAGCAGCATCTCAGATACATCCAGTCCCAACATCTACCCCCTCCCTAGTCTAATAATTTTCTTCAGGTATACTGGGACTGTTCTGGGACTGTTAGCAAATGGAAAAAGTTTTGTTTGAATCAAAGTTTCACACAGAATTTGAAAATGTGTCAATTCTTCATTATTCCAAAACAACAAACTTTTTTTCCAAGTAGTTCGCTTTTATTTCCACAAGTATGTGCAATGGTTAGGTTAGAATGGTTGCAACAAAACAACATAAAGTATTTGGCATAAATTTATCTGCTTACAGAGATTTAAACCAAAAATGTTTATTTGTATTTCCTGTATTTGCATTCCTTCAGGAAGCAATTTTCTTGAATTTGGTTTGAGTGGAAAAGAAAGGCTAGCGAGGTAAATCTTTGTGTGCTGATGATGGAAGTAAACACAAGTTCAGAATAGGTGCAAATGTTCAGGAGGGATTAAGGAAGCTTGAGATAACTGTTAACAGGGGCATTAGAATTTAATTTCAGTTCTACAAAGTCAACAAAAGGCTCTTGTTTACCTGTAAGGGGACAGCACAGCCCTCCTATACCTACCTGTAGCCCCATAACAAATTGAAACAAGTCTTGTAAATTTTGATCAATGGCACAACCTTGAAATAAGCCTGTGACAGATGACTTGTAAAAGAACAGCCGGCAAGTCATTCTCTGAAATGTTCACTTTTTTGTGCCTGCTGATGTCTTTGCTATTCAAAGTCTATAAAAATTATAGATGTTTTAATGTTATTTAAACACACTAGTCTTAATCTGCTGTTGTTGCAAAAAAAAAAAAAAAATGTACTCATTAGCAAGAGCTAAAACCTTTTTACAACCCTAGTATCTAATTTTATCCTCAACAATACCTTTCCAATATGTGTCATGTGCTGATACAAGCAAGAGTTGTGGGAACAGTCCTCCTGGGACTGAAGTGCTCTAGACAGAGTATTGGTCGTCTTTGTAATAAAGACAAAGGAACACAATGTCTAATCAAGCATTTACTTGGAATTTCTAATAGATTTCCAACTTAATTAAAAACTCTTTCATGAGCTGTTTGGTTTTGATGAGAGCTAAATATAGATAACCGTGATGATATGGCCTTAATAGCACTGCAGACCAACTCTGCTATCCCTCCGGTTAACTGGAAAGGGTTAAAAATGTTGCGTCACCAGAGAGGTTAATTCTCAAATAATGCAGAGAGAAACTATAGTGGCTCCTACATTGAAATCACCCAGTCCTCAGCACTTCAGGGACGTTACTCAAGGTTTAGCTTATCTGCTTTAAATTTTACAGTCTACAGAGAAGGGTTCAGGAAAGGACCCGTTTCCTCCCGCAGCAGGTTTCTCTGATGTGTATCAGATGAGGGTTTGCCTGCTCCTCGTCTCTGAGCTGCGTCGGGGAGGTAACCTGCCCAGTGCCAGGATCAGGAGATGCTGGGTTCAGGATACCGAGGCTCTGGAGCAATATGGAGATGTTTGCAGAGCTCTGCCATTAGCAGCAGGGATGGAGATGGCAGACAAACCAACCTTCAGAGGGAATTTGAGATGCAGAATGATTGCAAGAGTAGTCTTTAAAAGGCAGTGGGGGAAGAAAATTTAGACCCATAAAAAGATCAAATATGAGATATAGCCCTATAATTAATTGCTGATCTGGCTTTGACTATTGCTTTTAGTTAACCAATCCTAAAATCAAGTCAGAAATGTTCTATGGCATTCATATTATATTTGTATTGATTTAATGGGGGGTCACTATACATGGCATTTTTAAAATTTCTGAGTTTCTTTTTTTTCTCCTGAGTTTACTTAAAATTGTCTTGGATTGGATCATGGCTGTTTTAATCCAGATTAGGAAGAATATGCTTTGAAATATATATAAATATTTAAATAAGTATAAATGATAGTTATAATAAATGTGTAAGTTAATTGCTCCACATTACTTAAAATATTATTATACATGCATAATTTTGTTACATTTTCAATGTTTATAATTAAAGAAGTAAATATAGTTACGAATGTATAAGGTATTATTCATTACATACAGATAGATCCAGCGGATTGACAGACCTTTGGAGGTAATGCTCAGGTCTAATGCACACAGCTATGTTTTCCCAAAAGACTAGCTCTGTTTCTTGATAAATAGCATTTGAGAAATAAAGAAATAAAGAAAGAAGGAAAAAAGAAAAGGTCGTGGGGTTTGTTTTGATTTTTTTGTTTGTTTGGTTTTTTTTGTTGCTCACACAGGTAAATACTATCTTGGAACAGAATTATAACTTTAACATAAACCACTGAAGTTGACAATGAAAGCAGAATAAAGCTCTCTCCTGACTGCCTGCTTACCTCATTCTGTTCCTACAGAGGTTTTCTTCTCATTCCTGAAATACAAGAAATCTGAAAAGGATTTAACTAATGCTAACTCATCTGGATTTGAGCAGATTGTCACTCTGTTTAGATTTTATAGATTTTTTTAAAATTAAAATAGATTACATTGGAGATTATTAGATCAGTAGATTACAAGGTATTTATCATCCTTAAACCTCTTGAACCTGTAGATGGATATGTAATTCATAAAAGGGAAAATAAGAAAATAAGGAAAAGGAAATAATTTACCTTGTGATGTACCTAATAATGCCAATTTTATACCAAGTGTGATTGTCCAGAACAGGTAATACATGAATGTTTGTATGAATTTTATGGCAGTAATGCAATAAAGCATCTAAGAATTATTTTCACATAATTGAAATAATAAGAAAAAAAATTAAAGAAGTTTTCATGTTGGAGGATGGAATAAAAAATGTAGGATAAGGATAAAACCTTTGGTAAATGCAGGCAATCGTAAGTACTATCAGAATTTCCATTTGAAGGATCCCATTGTCTGTTCTGTCTGTTTTCTTAAATGACAGCATAGGATAGGCCTTAAGAAAAAAAAAATAAAGTTACCTACTTATCGGTAGCAATTAGAAGCCACTGTGGAGAGTGTTGAACTAAGCAGGCATGGTTGTGATGCTCAGTGACCCTGTGGAGAGAGAGGGGAGGCCTCTGCGTTCAGGGAGGAGACAAGCGGCAGCAGGCGAGGACCAGGGTGGGGCTGACCGGAGGGAGGCAGTTAGCACCCGTCTTCAGGAACAGTCGGAAAGACGATCTGGGAGGTCACAGGGCGGTCCACCTCGCTTGGGTCCCTTGGAAAATCATGGAGCAAGCACACCTGTGGGCAGGTGAAGGGGAGGGTGACCGGGACCAGTCAGCAGGTGCCTGGGGAGAGCTGGGCTAAAGCGCTTCTGGAACCGGCAGCTGCCTGGTGTGGCCTCGTGGTGCCCGAGGGGTCGTTTTGGCGGGAAAAACAAACTACTCGTGCAGATACTGTCTCAGTCTGATCTGCTCCGTGAGGACAAACAGCTTGCAAGGTACAGCCTGTGAGTTACTTCTGATGTGATTTCTGATTTCTTTTTGTTTTAAATTGCTTCTAAAATGGGTATGCTTAATTCAGCTGTAATTTTCAAGCAGACTTGCTCTGTGGGTAATGAAGACAGCGTATTACTCACCTCAAAAGGTTTTTAAAAAAAGCTTTCAAAATTGTGTAGAGTGGAGATTTTGTTTCTGTATTATTGTTATGACACACTTAAAAACAATCGGGGTGGCTTTTAAAGCGGCTGCAGAGCTCTGCGTGGGGGGAGATGGCTACGGAGAGCGTGCCTCAAGGGGCCGGGAAGCTGTCGGTGCGGAGATGGCCTGCCACGAGCAGCGGGGCTGTGTTTCCGGTGGGGTTGGGAAAGCGCTGTGCAAATGTGCTTCTGTGAGGTTTTCCCAACGGTGGGTTGGTAAGAGATAAGAATACTCCTTTCCCTTTGGGATAGGCAATATAGACTTTGTTATCACGTGTTGAATATTTCTAATTGCATTTTTCATGTTTTCGATTTAACAAAATGCTTAGCGAAAAGAAGAAGCAGTAGGATTTGTGGTATCTCTGTTTGGCCCTCTGTGAGCAGAAGCCATGAGGCAGCAGATAGCATAGCAACAAACAGAGCTAATAACTTCTGTCAAGAGAGAAAACATCCTGCAAGGGAAGACAAATTTATGGTTCCTAAGCAGTCTCATTGCATCCCCTTTTGCATTTCTTAGGGTAGAGAGCAATACATGGACACTTCCATTTAATTGGATATGGAATAGCGCAGGAAGTATATGGCTTTTCTGTATAAGTTCAAACTCATCTATTGTGTCCTGCAGCGTGCGTTTGCTTGTCTGTTTTCTGCCCTTGGTGTTGTGGCTGATCTATCTGGCCTTGTTTTAAGTGGAGGCCTGAGCTAGATGTCCTCCAGTGGCCTCTTCCCGCCTAAATTATTCTGTGGCTCTTCACAGTATTTGGTGGTCACTCAGGTTTCAAAACCTGCAGAAGGAGATCTGCTTTATTGAATTTCTAGCTGGGTTGTGATAGGCTGGTACAACAGGAGACAACTTTCTTTGGAGTGAGGAAGGTGTGAACAAGTTGTGAAAGTGTGCTGGGTTGTTGTCAAGCTGAAAAAGTAAGATTGCTGTGGGCAGTGTGTGTCCTGGTGGAAGAGACTGAGATAGCTGTGAAAGTGTTGGGAAAATTATCTAAATTAAAATGGCTGACTCACAGGCAATGCGCAAGCACATCCAAGTTAATCAAAGTGTATCTTTAATAAACTGAATTACAGTACAACTGATGTTATAAAGTTAAATACATTTGTGTTTACGAAGTACTGAGGTCCTACATGTGTCAAATAATGAGATGGGTAGGAAAAATGGCCACAGTAAAAACACAGTGATGGTAATTATGTTGAAAAAAAATATGTATACTCCTATTTGATCTACAAGAACAAAATTGTTTTTATGAGCCCCCAGCAACTGCATGGTCGTAACCAACTCTGAGATTTTCACTGTCCTAATCTAGTATGCTTTTAGGATATTTTAGTATCTCTTTTGCCTTTCATGAAACTCTCTCTGCTCTGGAGTGTCTGTTCTAAAATAGTGAATCCCAAATCCTCATTCCTCTATTTTTTGACCTGAGGAAAAAAATCTCCTCAGGAAATGTATAATCTGTTCTTTACAGAACGAAGGAGTGGAAGAAGTTATTTGCCTGATGGACGGCTACGTTTTACTGACCATCAGTAAAAATGAATTTTGCAAGCTATTTTAACTGTTACTGCATATTTTATAAGGTTATCTTTTTCTTTTTTCCTTTTTATTATTGATTTAATTTTATACAAAGTGTGTATATCCGTGAGCACTGCTTAGGTTTTATCCACATAATTTTTTACAATGTTCTTACAATTTTCTGGTTTAACGTTAATAGCATACCTATTAAGTCAGTCCCCTGGCAAAGTATCGATGATGATTGTTTGCCCTGACAAAATTGTTAATAGGTTTCACTTAGAATACATATGGCCCTTTTTAAGTCTCCTCTGTTGCAAGGTCAAGCTCATCTCTGATATTTGTCTGCAGTTTAGAGGTACAATTAATGGAGAAGAAAATTTTACCTAATCTATCCAAAGCATAGAATTCAGAAATTTACCTGCAAATCTCGGGGAGTTACACATGTAAATTTCTCGTTTGTGTTCCTAAGCGGTTATGCCTATTAAATTGCAGATGCCAGTATAAATATTATTAAAAGATGTGGTTTAAAGTAGCACCGAATCTACTGGTGTTTCGTCCTGATGCTTGAAAAGTCCTGAATCCCATGATGTCAACCTGGAGTTTTATATATATGTGTGTATATATATATAAAAGAAAAAATATATAAATATAAAAGAAAATATATTGAAAGATGTACATAAGAAGAAAATTTCCTGTATTTCCACTCTTTTGTATGTACCATGATTAGTGGTAAAAGAACCTGTAGTGTCTCCTGGGGTGCCTTGAAATGTGTTAAACTTTGTTGACATATCTGCTGCATATCCCCAGATCAGTAACAGCTAGGTTTTTATAACTCAGCATAGAAAAACAGGGATAATGGGTTCCAAACCTAACAGCTTTGTTAAAAAACACCCTGTGCTCCCTATTAGTAAAAATATGTGCTGTGGTTCATTATGACGGGAAGAAAAGAAAACTGAGAACATCTAGGAAATAAATTATTTTTTCCTTCGTGTGTTGCTAAGAACAGAAATACTGTAAGGCTAACAGGTATTGCACACTTCTTTTTTGATATTTTTTATGTAATTTAAGCAGCAATCATTGCTAGCTTATAGAACAATGAATGTCAAATAAGATTTTATAATCTGCTTTCCAAAAAGGAGTGAGGATTTTTATTCTTTTTGATAAGGAAATCATGTGTTTCAAAAGAAACATTGCATTGTGACACATGAAACACCTGAACATTATTTCAACACCATTTCCTGATGCCGACATGGCATCTGATTGAAAAGGAAAAAGATGACAGGCTGTTGAATACAAGGTACACAAAGTTGAGTCCACATCCTACTGTTATTTTTGTGCTTTAGGAAAAAGTTTCGTGTTGGTGCATTAATCTAACCTGTCTTATTTTTTGCTTTCTCCTCTCAAATATGTGGTGGCCCTTGGTTATCTCAAAATGTCATTTGATCGCTAACGTCCATAGAAAGTTGAAGGAGGCTGTATTTCCACAGGGTGAGGTCTGTGATGGTTGTTTTTGATGAGAATGCCATTAAAAGAAAGCAGCAGAAAAATGGGAATCCAAGAAATCTGGAGAGATGACAGGACTGACACATGGTGGAATTTTCTCCCTCAAATTGTAATTAATGACTATACTAAAAAAAAAATTGCAGTTTTTATTTGTAGAATCATTACAGTCTGCAGCCCAGCCGTAGAGAAAAGCAATCTCTTCCCTGAGGAGCTTAGATGATGTTTTTTAGTTTAAATGAAATGCTCATGATTGTATGTGTGATTGAAAGTTGGTCACCTCTAGCAAAGGTTTATTTACTAGAGATCCAGCCCATCCTAATTTGTATATCTTTGTGTGATAAGAGGAAGTCTTAAACCACTTTCTTGTTACTGCTCTTCCTCTGGTGTCGGAGATAATTCTGACAACAACTGTCTTGTGCAAAGGGCATTATGAAATGTATTCTCTTAAGGCATATTTCTGATTTCACGGCTGTGAAATTAGATTAGATGTATCTCTGTGGAAACAGAAGTAGTTATGCCTTCCCAAAACCATCCTAATGAATTAGGAATCGATTCTGTAAGGTATCTGATGCACCAAAAAATGTGCTAATTATTACCATATTGATATACGTACAGTCATAGTTTTCCTTTTTTTTTTCTAATTGAAAAAAGAAACAACCTAGTGAAGTTTTAATGTATTTAATGATTTGGCACATCTAAATTGTAATAGGTGGATAATATCGTCTTCCACTAAGTAAGAAAGTAAGCAAATCAATTATCTTACATGTAAATAAATCACACAAGCTTTAAGTCCCACCTTTACGTCAGACATTTCAGTTTACACATCCAAAATGCATGGATAAGTAATATACAGCCTAGAATATTGAATGAGAATGGAAGAAATGAAGTGTATCTATCCCTTTTAAAGGCCAGTCTCCCTTCTTTCTTCACTTTCGTGTGACTGTTTATCCATGAGTAAACCACAAAAAAAATCAGACCTAAGGATGGGAGTTTCATAAGAGTAAGCTGTTAGTGTACTGGTGCTAGTATTGGTGTTAGTTCATTTGCAATATGATGAGGAATGAATCTAACAGTCAACTTCATTTCATGTTTTGAGAGCATCAGTACTCAAAAAAGCTGTACTTGCTAGATGGCCAAAAATGTAGAAATCTTTGATTATTGTGTTATTATTAACTGAAGTTTAAGGACTAGGAAGGTCCAGTGGGAAAAAAAAAAAAAAAGGTATATCATTATCTTACTGAAAGTCTGCTTTAATTAAATCCTCCCAACTGAGACCTGTCCCCATTTTTTCAGCGAAGCTTTTGCTATAATCAGTTACATTAACATCCAATTTGCTTCTCTGCAGATGACCATAAAAGTGAGTGCATCTCAGTTAGGCTGTGCTTCACAGTTCTTCTTGAAGCAGTAAAGCCATCAGTTCTCCACTTTCTCGGGCTTGTTTAGAGGTCAGCTGATACAGCAAATAGGAAAAAAAAAGATACTGTGTACTGTAGATGGTTGTCAATACCCACTTGGATGCATACATAAAATGGCATTTTTAGACTCTTTTTAGTTGCTTATCCAGTGGAGAGCTACAGTACCAGAATACCAGAGTGTACACACAGAGAGCAGTTTCAGCGAATCCTACTTAGTGGTATGTTATCTTTGTACTCATCTGGTGAAATCCCGCAGAGAAAGAGAGGGGGACTTGAGCCACTCTGAAACTTAATAAATTCCAGATCTATATGAGCAGAAAAGCATTTGTACTGAGGAACGAAGAACTAACAATCACCCTCTATTCTGCAAGGCCTCTCAGTCAGACCTGGGCTGCTAGCTTCACTCATCTGTTTTCACAAACAACTAAAATTTTTAAGGTGGAAAGGAAGATCAAGACAAGATAGTGGGGACTGGAACACATGCACATCTACAAGTATGCATTTTTGCTTTGAATTTTTTGCACATTTGCAGTCTCCCAGAAGCATCTGAAAGTCACAGTATCTAGAAGTAAAAGGGGATCAGTTAAGTAAGTGTGGAAATAATTCTGCGTATTTCTTGGTGGTGTTCCTGTCATGTGGGTTTTGCAGCTCCTGGGTTTTTAGGTGAATGTTCCAACACCAGCATTTTTCAGAACTAAGTCGGAAGATATGCTAAACTTTTGTGAATACCATTCAGGGAGAAAAAGTTGCAATTTCTCAGCCACCTGGGACTTGGAAAAAGGCACTCTTTTCAACACTGTTACCAGAGATTACATGCAAAAAAAGTCAAAACAGACGACAAACACTCAAGAATAAGAAATGGTTCACTACTATGATCACCTTTATACGCTACAGTCTAATTTTTATTGTTCATGGCTGAAAAGTTAGATTCCTAATACTTCATACAATTAGTTAGAAATGAGCCCAAGCACTTCAGGCTGATGTTTACAAGGCAGATGTTTGACAATCTATTTTATTGACGTTCCTGAGCTCAACATTGGATATACCCACAAAAGATAAATATTAGGGGTTTGGAGGAGGAACATTTTCATACACATATCAATTAATTATTCTGCTTACAGAGTCCTTGTACAACTAAACAAATTGTTTCATCTTTGTGGTTCATTGTCCCACTGGCAAACTGGAAATAATGAGAATTGCTTGCAATCTTTCACTTGTAAGACCCTAAAATAAGAAAGGAAGCTCCACAGTCTTCCCACAGTAGAGAGAAGAGGTGTTTTTACAAATAATTCCCCTGGATCACTCTCTGTATATTGAATTTTCAGAATAAATTAAGAATTGCTTAAGTATATCATTGATTCAGGCTCTGGAAATAACTAGATACTATGCAGAAACACCTCCTGGTGTTAATTAGGATACATCTTCCGGGATGTAAGAATTATTACTTGTTGATAATTTTGCAGATCTAGCTAGAGAACAAGTGTTGGTAGACATGCCATTTTGTAAACATAGCAAAGAATTGTTGGAAACCCAGGAAAGGAATGGAAAATGTAATTCACACTTACTGTTTCTTAACTACTAGGAAAGGGCCTTAGTTCCAAATTAATTATGCAAAAGAAACTCCTCCAAAACTGTCTACTCTGAATTTCCATTGGGATACTTGGAGCATGTTTACCCCAAATTACACTCATCTGAGAGAAGTGCATAGATTTTACCATTCACCAAACTTAAGTTGGTAGATTTAAACCCACACTTTGAAGTCCTGTGAAAGTCACAATTAAATTAAAGAAAACAAAGAATCATTCTCCACAACAGTCCATGAATTATGTGGTTGTACTTGAGGATATGCAGTATATAAAATGCTTTCAGCCTCCGGTGTCAGTCTACCTCCACCCTTGCCATGGTAGTCATGATTCAGCCTATCAGCTCATGCATCCGTACACTGTTTGTGCTAAGGGGGTTTTAGATACGCTTTGCCTAATTGAGATCAGAGCCTGGATTTGCCTGAAGAAAAACTTGTAATGCAGTGGCTATTAAAGTACAGTTCTTGCTCAACCATCAATTTTTATCCATTTTGAAGGACACCTTATGGATATAAATTATGAGGTCTGTCAGGGGAAGGTTCATAGATAAATGGGTTCAGTCACCGGAATATTACTTCCTACAGGACTGACTGCTGAGTAACAGTAAATTGTTGGAGCTAAGGAAGTTTATAAAAGCCAGATCAACTCAATTGCCTCACTTTCTGAATAGACAGCAGCATATGCAAAAGCCAAGGTTATGGTGTCACAAGGCAGGTTCAACAATGTCATTTTGACAGTTAAAATATACTTGCAGATTGACAATGTGATAAAATACAGCACTAGTATAAAACTGACAGGCTTTAGAACTCTAGCTTCTTTTTCAGGTATTATGTAGCTGCATCAAGCATAACACATTAAAAAAACTCCACTCCAATAAAATAAACATCTTTTGTACCTTGGTATTATCCAATGTCTGTACAGTGGGAGCCCCCAGCTTTGACAGCTCCATCATTTGTGTGATCTCTTGCCTTAAATTCTCATGTTGTAAAGAGTGTACTGGAACATGTATTTGTATTTTCTGAAATGATTGCTCAATCTCTTTTGAAATGCACAATATAAGAATTAAGCAACATCTCAATATTTTTTACATAGTTGTCACCTCTACTAGCAACCATTATGCATGTTCTTTCAAGTCATATTTTAAAAGCTTGGCAAACATATTTGTATCGTTTTTTAACTGTAAGTTAGGTGCTTGTGTGTGTATCTGCTGTTATATGGGTAGTAGTTCAGAATGATGAAAGAAACAAGACCCTTAATGCATGACTCTGCTCCCGTACTCACAGAAAGAACTTGGTATAGTTTCCTTGGATACTATGCACACGAATCTCAGACAGTGTTTTTATTTTCAGGGTTTCTTTTTGTTTGGTGTTTGTTTTGTTTTGTTTTCAGAAGCAGGTGATATATCCTATTATTTGTTAAGAATAATGGAGAGGGGCTGCTTTTGGAATTTCTAGCATCTACTATTCAGGAAAATTGAGGTGCATCTTAAGTCTCACAAGGATGAAATGCCTTCCTGTCAGTAATCGTCTCAGCATCTCACTAAAGGATCATTGATTTGATCATCCCTAAATATGGCTGGACTAAGTTACCCTGGATCATAATGCCAAGGACAAAATGAAATCTTTACAGCATCAATTCTATCATTACATGGTTATCTAAGAATTTTGCTGACACATAATTTGATTCTTTTTTCTTCAGAACCTTAGGCAAATCATCACCAACTAGATACATGTGGTTTACAAGTAGAGGCTGGAGGAAGACAAATTGAATGGGAGAACAAAGCCAGGTTAAAGGAAATTTCTATTTGATAAAGATAGATCAATTCAGATTTCACGTATGATTCAAGTACAAGTTTGGCTCAATCTAATAGAGAAATAGCACTTTGAGTTTTTATTTTGCAACCATTTCTGAAAGGAAGGAATGCAATCCATCTATGAAGGTTTAGCTTTCTGTTTTTGCTGGTACTCAGTGTAGCTGAGTACTCTGAAATGAGTGTCTTCTACTTTGGCTCTAGAAACATTCATCACTATTTTCTTCCTAATAGAAATTCTTTGTCTTATGTAAGGATGATTACTGTTCTGTTCTTTTGCTTTTCCATCATTTCTGTTACTTCTGTTGTTTGTGCTTTTACATCAGACAGGCATATGTAATATATTAATAAAGTGTAATAGGAATTTACTGACTTGGATACATCTGTATTTCACCTATAATTTCTGTCCCAAAAGGCAAGGCAAGTGTTTGTCCTCTAAAATTTGATGCATGCAAGAAATGCTAACACAGAGGCAACATTCTCATCAAAGATATGACATGTGTAGGGAAATGAAATCAGAATATGTCAAAAAAATATTTTACATGACCATTGTTTGTGTATTTGCATGGTTGATCTTTGGTCTGTTGATGTGGTTTGGGGCTGAAAGAAATGCAACCCAAACCTTGCCAGTAGAAAACTGTGCAGACTTCCTGGATAAAGATAAAAATTCATTTTGCATTATCACCAAAGTCAGAAATCTAGCCAAAATTATTTTTTTTCTATACCTATAGAAATTGGATATTTTTACAATTCAGTAGTTTCATACTGAAAACAATGTTGATGAAATATTTTCAATCAAATTGTCTTTTTCCTTTAAAATCTGAGCATACTGATTATCTCTATAAAAAGTGCATAAGTACATGTGTACAAGCCCTCAGACAGGTAAGGTGTATCATCACTGCACTTCAAATTCCTTTTAAAAATTGCACAAGAATTAGGTAAATGGACAGGTACTGCCACTGGTTTTCCCATACCTTTCACAATCAGCTTTTGTAGTTTCTTCTTATTCAGTGTGGGCAGGGGTATGGAATTATGTCTCATCCTTTTGTTTCAGGAAATATTCCTTCTTCCATAGTAGCTTATAATAGCCATTATTATGTTATTTTCTAAAGAGATACTTTCTTTTGCAGATACCAATTGTTTCTTGTAACAAATCTTCATGATTCCCGAATTTCTCTTGCTTTCTTTTGTCTGTCCTACCCTAGATGAGACATTTTGTCCCTGAACTAATTCCATAAAAACAGGAAAATTAAAAAATGTTCGTGGCGAGCCTATAACATAGTACGTTTTCAAAATTGCATTGAATCGCCCACCTCAAATGACTCAGGCAGTGGGTAGCAGCAGAGTCATTTCAAGTGGCTGTTTTCCAAATCGATGATTACTTTACCACATTTCACTGTGGGCTGACTTTCTTCTCGTAAAAGGTGTATTTTAGAACGCAGAGATAAAAAGGTAACATCAGTCTCAGTCTTGAATCAGAAGTGCTATTGCGTTCGTGTCATTGAGTCCTGAAATGCAGTGCAGACATAGCAAACTTTACCTCTCTCCCTGGAAAATCCACCTGTTGGGCAGGGGGAAGACCCAGAAATTAAAATAAACATCCTTGTGCATGGATGTATGTGCCTAAACCAGTGTGAAAATGGTAGGAAATGTCAGAAACTCGTTGAGTCTATATCAATTGTGTATTTTGGGTATATAATATATATTAATATATCCAAATATGCATTGTATTTTTTATCATTTACTTTGGCTAACAGAAATTGTCCAGGATAGGAAACCTGATAATAGAGTTTGTTTGCGAAGGGCTTGTATTAGCAGTGGGCAGGCTTTTGTATGTGTTTCCCATGCCTCTAAATGTATAAAAACACAGAGTTCTGTTTAATACACCCATCTTTGGGTAACTAGTCCATTTTAAAGTGTATAAATATGGTATGGAATAATCTCCCTGGAGCTCCAGAAGCTGCTCCGCTTTGAAGCCTTGAACCATTAGCGATGGCAGTAAGTGCACCGCTGGTATGACTAACGGAAGGTTTCTAATTGTTTATAATCAATGATGTATTTATGTAGGAATTACTTCAAATGCAGCACCTCGTCGTATGGCCTCCCCAGGATGCTGCTCGAAGACTTTAGTCATTCTTACATCACAATAATTTCTTTTTGATTAAATATTTTGAGTGAGGTATACTAACACAGCAGGGGAGGCAGCTGCCTGCTGCATTTTTACCAGGGCTGAATTTTAGGCAGGGCACAATTTGGCTGTAAAATTACCGCTGCATATAGCTTGGGTGCAATTACTATCTCTCCGACGATGAGATCTCTCATATGGGAGTGCAATTATAGCCTACATAGTAAAGTAATCTTAATTACAGCTGTGCACATGTACAGAAGGAAAAGTGTTAATTCCGGAGTGACCTTTTAAAAAAGTGCCTTCCACTTTCATTCCAATATTGAACTCGCCTCTCCTAGAGCCAAGTTCCACGAAAAATCACTTGTGATGAACTTTGGTTTAAGGGCATTGTCACGTCTGTGAGACTAAAGGATTTTTCAGGAAACGTTTAAGTCTGTGATTGCACAGGTCCCTAAATTATCTGAAAAAAAAGAAGTCTTAGTGTATTTTCCAGCCTGGTAACTGGGATGTTGTTTCCTTGGAGTCACGATGCATTTGCAGACACCTTTTTCAGCCTCAGGACAAGGCAGAGATGGAGAGGAGCACATTCAGGAGATTCAGTTTTAGGTGTATCTGGTTATGACACAGAAAGCGTGGAGAGAAATTTTAAGATATAGTGTTGTTTTAAACTGATCAGCTTAAGCTCTGATATTATTTTCTTGTTTGTTTTTTAGTGTGATTGAAATATTTGTCCTTTTGAGGACATCATAAGCCACAAGGAATGATTCTTTCCGTATGTGATCTTTTCTTCTAGCAGAATATTAAATTCCTTGAGTTGTGAGCACCTGGTCCTAGGATGACTGTAATAACTCTGTAATGTATCCTTCTCTGAATAACTTAAATATGATCTCATTTTTCACTTATTTTGTGATGTTGTTTTGACAGGTCACTATTAAGGCTGCCTGACACACCTGATGATAAGATGATGATTCACTTGCTAATTATTTTGCCAAATATTAATCATTTGTACTGAAATCTTGTATTCCAGATTTCTATTTGAGGACATTTTTTGTTGTATTTTTTAGTTCAGTTTAAATGGTTTATTCATTTCTGACAATGAGGTAGACAAAGTCTTCACTTTTGATGTTATGAAAGTACAGTGCTCATTTGTTTTGGAAATTTAAAATCTTTAATGAGTTGGAGCAATTTACATTTTCCAGGCGGTGTGCAGCAGTCTTTTGTCAGAGATGTTGCTCTTAGTCACATAGTCCATTTTTCTTAAAAAAAAATCTGGGATTTTACAGGGCCAAGACTCCTGGCTTAGGGAACCAGTGAGCTTAGGAAAATGGGGAAGGTAGCCCGAAGTGCTCCACAGGTGAAGGACCCTGGAGCATTTCTGCACAGAGGGGTTTCTGCACTGCTGGGGTGGAAGAGCAACTCAGCCTACACACGTTTGCCTTGTTTAGGTAGCGTTCATCTCTCCTCTATGGAGCATATTAATTGTGCTAATTTTTACTTAATGCATATTTACAGTGTGGCTGCAGACTTGCCTAGAGCCCACAGATGTCAGTGGCAATGTTTAGGTCAAGCGGGGCTTGTACAGCAGGCATGTATCTCTCTTGTGTTTTTAAATACATTAATAATATTATATTGATGATGCAATGTATACTTTTGCACATAAGACTTTTAGCTGACTTTTTTGAAAGAGCAAAAATCCCACAACATTGGAGAAGCTATAAATTTATTTTAGTTCGAAGGCGATGTATGAATTCAGTAATGTTAATTAAAGAATAAGCATTAACAGATTTTAACATTCCTAGCATGCTTTGAGGATTGATTAATAAGAGTAATACTTAGCTGGCACAATGGAATCATTTTCAACATCATTACCTTGTCCCTTGAACAAGTCAAGCTTGGACCTTCGGGATTTGGCAACAGTTTGTAAAACAAACATTACCAAACACATCTGACTTTCTGAAGAACAAGACTTTTATAATAATGAAAACATTTGAAAGTACTAAAGTGTGGTGCAAACCCAAAGGAGTGACTTGAGGAGATCAGGATTAGCAGAACTGTTTGGAGGAGTTACCAGAATGTTCTTCAACCCAGGAAAATTAAGTAGACACTGAAGTTAAGCCTAGATATATGATAGGAAGATTGACATGGCAACACTGGAGTCATAGCAGCCAGTAAATTGGATACTAGGTAAAGTCACTATAGCTATTGATGAAGTTACTTACTTATTAGATCTTTATATAGATTAAGGAATAAAAAATACTAATATAACATATATATAATGTCAGTAATAACACAGATAATATATAAAAGATAACATATAAAATTAGACATTCTGAGGGGTGCTGCAAGGCAACTAAGAGATAATCTATGTGGTTTGATGCCATAAAATCATTGCATGTACATCCCACAGCTACCTTAGTAGATGCACTGCTAGAACAAAATGAGAGCAGCAATTTCTAGTTGTCTCCCCAAGGACACCAAAACCAAGCAAGTTTATATTTCCTGTAAAAGAGACTTCATACAGAAACTTTATACAAGAATATTCCCTGAGGGCAGGGTGAAACCTGAGATGGAGCTGAGCTTCCCCATGGCCTTTGAAAGGACCACGGTGCTTCTGCACATACTCAGGTGCAGAACCTTGTGCAGACGGTTATCTTTAATACTAAAAACTGAAGACAAGGTGTGGTTCCCTTCACAGCCAGCCCAGCAGGGCTTACAGTTTTGGACTTGGACTCCTAAATGTTGTGTTTGATTTTTTGGTGGTTTGTTTTTGTTTTTTTTTTTAACTGAATCTCAGTACATAATGGTTGTAACATTTGGATACCTAACTCAGTTTCAACAGTGTCTGTCTACATATTCGTGAAAACGTTACCGGTAAAACACAGTCCCGTGTCATGACTTCATTTGATAGATGTTCCTACAATCCTAGTATCCTCAAAGCAGCACAAGAACTGCAAGAAAAGCACAGATCTGCTTGGTCTCATGCAGATCAAAAGCATATGGACTGTCTGTGGAAGGACGTAACGTCGAGTTTATGATAAACAGGCCTTTGACAGCTCTTCTGATGTTACCATTTTGCCTGGTTATAGTATAGGAAGACAAGGACCAGCCAGCCCCCTGCTTCAGCAAGGGTTTGTTTTTTTCAAGTGCAGCTGGTTAGTCTTGATAGACGGGATTACGAGCCCCAGCTGAAAATGAATCAAGTGACTGCCTGAGAGGTACCTCATTGCTGGAAAGGCTGAAAGAACCCTGTCCAAGAAAGTGAATTGCAGAAATTAACTTGACTCTTGTAGTGTAGGTGCTTAGGAAGAACCAGACTTTGATTTAGGAAAGGTATATTTTGAAAGACTGGAAAATATATAGATCTATTTCATTTGGGGGCTTAGGCCTAGGAAAGGGGAAATGAGGTCATGAAAAAAAATTTGGGGCTTTTATTTTTCTTTTTTCCCTTTATCTCTCCTTCCCTCTTTTAATGTTTCATAAGCTAAGATCAGCTTTCTAAGGTCAGTTTGCACTAACTTACAGGGCAGATTTCTTTTTTTTTTTAAAGGCTTTGAAGTGAATCCTTTCAGCCTGTATAGGCTCATCTCACCTCTGTTGAATATGCTGTGTTCTTCTGCTTTATTCTTACTTATGTGTATTTTTGAAGACAATAATTCAACAGATTAAATCAAAACAAAAAAAGTTAGTGTTTTGCCACTGGTAAGAAAAGGGAGTTTGTAAAATAAGCTGGTACATGGGTAGAGAAAAAAAGAATTCCCAAACTTACATCATAAATAAAGGTTTATATACATTTTATATAACAGAGGAAGGTAGTTATTCAAATAGTAGTCTAGTTTCAATTTCTTACATGAAAGTTATGTTAAAGAAACAGCTTGAATTCTTTCATACTTGCCCAAATAGCTGCTAAAGTGACTTGCCAGCAAGTTGTTGCCAATAATGAGACGTTGCTTGAAACTGAGGGAGAAAGGGAGCTTTTGAGAACGCAGAGAACTAATAACCTCCTTTTTGAGTCTGCATCATACTCAGTAGAGCATATAGTATCTCTAAAAATGTCAGAAGGTTTATTTTTTCAGTGTGGTTATCTAGCACTTTGAGAACTTAGTTATAGCTATGTTCAAAATCAGCCATCAGGCTGCATGAGTGAAAGATCCGTTGTCCTGAATGTAGCGTTGGCCTAAGTATGACAATACTCAAACTTTACAAATTATTTTTTTTGTTTTAATTGTAGGAAAAGTTCTGCTATCTTAAATCTTACATGATACGCTACCTATCAACTGCTGTATAAAATAATATTTTAAAATATTTTTGTTCTTTGACATTTCTGTGATTAATCTGTCTGCCATTGGGTATTTATAAGCCTTGTAATTTCTTACTGTTTTCTCTTTGTATCTACATAAGCACTGATGTAGCTGCATAGTCCCTTATTTAAGCCTGCGTATGGTTTGTGTAGATTTAGTGGCTTAGTCTTCTAAAACAGATTTCCTGCCACCTTGGCTATGTTAAAGCTGACCCGTCTGTGAATCATAAAGTTCTCTTGTTTTAGATAGTCACAGTAGGCCTATTATATCTCCTGTTGTGGCAACTGCATCTGGGATTTGGTCAAGTTATCCTAAAAATCACCAGTCCCTGACAATTAAAAAGGGTGGCACAGCAATGACAAAATGGAGTAAAATGAAATGGCCCTTGAGGTGTCACCCAGCAGTCTGGTCTCGAGAGCAGGAAGGCTGAAAAACAACCTGGCGTCTTTCTGAAGCTATTTTAATGTCGCTGATTTATAGATCTTTTATTTTGTTTAGAGGATGAGAAAGAATAGCAAAGTAAACATGATGAAGAGGGCATCCACTTAAGGCTAAGGTCAATTACTCAAAGGAATAAATGTGCGTAATTGTACACCTGTTAGCTAACAGCGTAAATACACTGTTGATTTATATAATGAGTCTTAAACTGCAACCCTTTTATCCAAACAATTATAATAATCGGAGGTTGATTATTTGTATTTGTTCCAAGTACTTGTGATGATCATCTTTGCAAAGATACAGGAGAAAAATAGACTAGTGTTCTCTTTGGCAGATATCCTTTCTCATTAGATGCTAACTGGCATTGTGGATAAACCTTTTATAGGTTAGGGCAGACAAATACTTTAATTATGCTTGGGAAGATTTTAATTCCCAGATGTCTAGATCAGAGAATCTTCTGGCATCTCAAGTTGTTGAATAAAAAGCATCTATCCGTCTTGCTAGTTCAGTGACTTTTCATTAGCAATGATGTTTTGCCACTCTTCTCTATTCTTAGCATAACTACAGTAATTAAGAGGCAATTTTTAAAATTCTGTGTTGCAACTCAGCTTGATTCAGAGTTTGCTGAGCTCAGGAAACCGATGTGTCTCAGGCAAATTGGAGACCCCGTACCCATGTTCTAGGTCAAAATCATCTCTGCTACATAGTATTGGCATCTTCAAGCAGTGCAAGTCCAATCCTGAAAACAGCTGCTTCATCAGCCAGGGTTGTTCTTTTGTTGGGTGCTTCAGTTGTTGTGGGATGTTGCAGGGGGTGAGAGCTTGGTAAGGGGGTGTTGGCAGGGAACAGAGGCTTTGTGAAACTGAAGCAGATTTCAAAACTCAGTACAGTCAGACATTTTTCATCTTCCAGAGAAGAGGCATCTTTTTTACCTCTGCCCAGACTTTTTGATGTCTCTTGGCTGCCTCTAAGTCTAAATCAAGGTCCAAATCTGAACTCTCATGCATTTGAGTAACCTTACAGATATGCTACAGAAAAACATTAAAAGATAACTTAAGATTGTTTGCAGATAATCACACTTCGTTTATAGTTAAAACTTGTCTAAATTAATTTCTTGTTTCTGTTTCATTGTAAGTCAATATTATAATTTGCAGAAAGTACAGACATACATTTCACTGTTCTCTAGTTTTCCTGTCAAGCTGCTGACTAGTCTGCCTGAATTTTGTGTACTCTTTCCTGCATACTCCTCTCTCCTGATCTTGGTTAATGTGAGCTGTAATTCTAAGTTGTATACATAAGTCTCGGCCTGGGATTTTCTCTTCTCAAGAACTGAGGAGCTTTGCAGTAGTTATTCGCTAAGCCCATAACACAATAACAAAACCTGTTTAAGCTTCATAATATGGTTCAGCTTTATAAAAAAAAAACAACTGCTGTGACCTCAATAAACTCACTGTTCCCAGACTTTTCAAGAAACAACATAGGAAATAAGTTTTTCTGTATTCGGTATTTACTTTGGCAGCTAATCCTCTGAATTCTGCAAATATACTTACAAAAATCTAAATTTGTGGATATTGTTTCATTGGGCAAAAAAACCCCATTCATGGATGTGGAAGTATTTACAGAGTTCAGTCCAAAAGTATCTTGTCAATTAGCATGTCTTTCCTCATTTTCTTACCCAGAGCAATCACAGAAATAGTATTGCTGCTAGGTCAAATACCATAGGAAGGTAGAGGAAGGAATTCCAAATTTCTTCCTTCTGCTTCTCCTTGCCAAAGCTGCCACACCTTCAGCTTTCTCCTTTTAACCCAGTGCCCCATATTTAGGGAGCTGATGACCCGTGGGGCACAGTCATGTATTTTTTTTGCTTTGAGTTCCCCTTACCCTCTACCCTTCTGAAACCCTGTAAATCACTATGAAACTACTTATTGGTCACTGAATACCTAGCTGGGATCCATCCTAACAGGATGCATCATTCAGTAGGAAATTGTGCTAGAACATTGTTTGAGGACTTGTTTTCAGGACAGGGGAAAAAAAAAGAAAAGTTGCTTTTATTGGAAGGAACTTTTCACTTGGGAAGAGGGGAAATTTTCTGCACTCCTGAACAGGAAAAGTGGTCTTATGATTGTTATATTCTGACCTTTTAAAATGTGTTTCCAGTCTTATACATAAAGTCCTGCTCAAGACACAGGAACATTATTTATGTTTAATCTACTAAATGAGTCAGTGGTTTGAATGTGTATAGCTTTGTGAATTACTAAATTGCTGTTAGTAAAATGTGGGTTTGGACCATATTTTTCAAAGGGCTCTAATTTAACCATTGTAAGATTTATAAGATTTAGACATGTGTTTGTCTGTGAGAGCAAATTAGAGAAATAGGTGGCTAAGCAATGCCATTTTAACCTGCTATTAATTCAAGTACAAAATTATGCCTGTGAAAGTGTAAGCCATGTTGAGTCCTGTTATATACTTTGAAAATCAAAAGCCTTCTGTATTCCATTGTTAAACATATGTTTTCTATGTTCAGCAGATATATGTTCTAATACAAGCAAGAGGTCATAATTTCTGAAGGGACTGTGGATGTTATTTTAATAGCAGATCAGCACATTAATACATGTTAAAAGGCTATTCCTTGCTTCAGCAGATTGTGCTCAACTATAAAGTACATTTTCAGGGGTCTCCTTTAATTCAATTTGACACGAGCTGTGTCAACCGCCGCCCTTCCCCATGATACCGTACCTTCCTAGGTGTGAGAACATCCCCTTATTCATGAAAGCATTGGATTATATCTAGTGAAGGAGGACTGAGGATAGCTCCAGAATGGTGCTAGCCAGAGCGTGAACATAAACAGCTTTATTACAAATTCAGAAATAGCTATTAATGACCTCCACCTCCTAAGGAAAGGGAATTATTTGCATACTTTGTACTTTTTTTCCATATGATCTGTTAATACAAGAGTAAAAGATCTGTCATTTCTCAGTTTCAGAAGCATTACTAAATGAAATTTCATATCCACTTCTTGTCTTGCAGCCACAACTGACATGTGTGGCTGTGGCAAAGCCCAGCATATTTCTCGCTCACGCTGTTCGTTCTTTGTGAGGAATCTGGCATGTACCAGGAGCGTGGCTCAAAGCCTGTGGCTGCAGGGTGGAGGCAGGTCAAGGAGTTAAGGTACAGTAACGCAACCTAACAGGCTGCCAGATCTGCCTGCTAAAATTCCTCCCCAGAACACAAAGAGGTAGGGAAGGGTTGCAGTTTGCAGCCCGTAAATGGGAGAGTGTTAAGCTAACACTTTATAAGTCGCTGAAGATGGAAAACATCTGTCACTCTCGTTCCTTCTGAGGGTGTCTCCTGGGGCGTGTGAATCAGCTTCTCTCAGCTGAGTGATTCCTAAGCCCATGCTCACCCTGCTGAAGAAGTATTTTGGGAAAAAAGTAAGGAACATATTGCTCTGTCTCCAGAGAGCAAAATCAAGGAAAGGATCTCTGCTATGTAATTCACTAACACACTAGATTTGGTTTTGGGGAGGCTAAACATTGACAAAGAAGAATGAGAGAGAACTGAGACTATTTTCCCTGTATTTTATACCTAAGCAACATACTTATTAAAACACTGGTGGATGAATATGTTATGGACCACAAAAGCGTGGCTTAGCATTCTTAGGGATTACCTTAGAGTAAGACGTTTGGTTCTGTAGTTAAAGTACTAGTTGTAATCAAAGTCAGCATTGAATTGAAAAATCTCATCAGATTTCTAGTTGTGCTACAGTTGGGTTTTTTTTTTCTACAAGAAAGAACTTGTCTTTGAAGAAGGCTTTGAGGTGAAGTCAATGGAGCCAATTTATTTCATCCAAGTCCGAATGATGGGGTTATTCTCCATATCTGATTTTAGGAGCAATTCTTCTTTTCCACCCTCTCCATAGTGTTTTATATTATGAAATATTTGAGTAGAAATTCTTAAACTGACTGTGCACACAATATTTGAGGTAGTATTATCAATTATTTTTTCTTTCTTGAAACCACTAGACAATGACTAAAAGAGAGAAGTGCCACGTTCTGCTTTGAAATCAGGAGTTCTCTCAACAGTAAAAAAGATGGGTTTAAAGGGTCTAAATTAAAGGGTCCTCAAGGGCCTTAAAAGGGCCTCACTTCTAAATCAGCGTTCTTGGTGGGATGAATAAAAATAGTTGGATGTTTATCTTAGAACAGCTATAATTCAGTTATAGCTTCAGAGTTGTTAACTTCATGTCTTTCTAGGCTGCCTGGAGTATCTCACCCACAATTAATAATGCATACAATGCTATTAGCACAGAAGAATCAATTTAGAGCAAAAAGCATGAGCTGAAATTTAGTTTTTCTAAAAAAAAAAAAAAAAAAAAAAAAAAAAAATATT